>JAFMPE010112791.1:0-12265 GCA_024759925.1 Ficus religiosa | reverse complement strand
ATGGGCAACAAAAATCCTTAGGGTTTTTACTTTTTCCTCAAAACTTTTTCTTGACTGCCGCTTTCTTGACCAGCACGGAAAACTCCCGCCTTTTTTCCCAGAAAACTGATCCAAACTCTGTAGCTGTAAATCTCTCTCCACTTTTGGCCATGGCTACTACCAGAGACCGGCTCCAGAACATCGTCTTCACCAAACAGCCCTTCGTCGAAGATGTTGGACCTCGGAGAATGTAATTAAAAAATATACATATCAAAAAACAAAAACAAAAAACAAAATCTCGTTCATTTCTTTTGATTATTGGTTATTTGTTTTATTTTTTATTTTTTATTTTTTTGTGGATTTGCAGTAAAAGTATGCAGTTCACGGTTCAATCCGCGTCGGAAATCAGCAAAATAGCGGAAGTTCAGGTCTGGAAAGGCCAGTACTACGATCACAATCGCAAACCTATTGAGGACGGTTTATTGGATCCTCGTATGGTAATCCCGAATTTTCTTACATAAATTTTTAATTTTTGGTGTGTTTTTTGAGTTTGAGAAAATGTTTATCACGCATTACTTTATTTCCGTTAATTATTGGATGAAATTGTCTATTGTGGTGGTGAAATAGTTCGATCGTCAATTACCGGTGTGGTTGTGATTCCCAGGGCCCGGCAAATAAGTTTACGGAATGTGCTACATGCCATGGGCGATTTTCAGATTGCCCAGGGCACTATGGATACTTGAAGCTCGCTGTCCCCTTGTACAATGTCGGATTTTTAAGTATCATATTGGATATTTTGAAGTGCATTTGCAAGGTATCAAATGTAGTATTTTCATAGCAAGTTTTTATCTTTCATCCTAAAGGAAACTAGTCTAAAGGTTCTGCTATGTGTCCTTTTATTGTATTTTATCTTTCTGGAAACTCGAATTCGTTCGAGTGTTTCATAATGCCATGTAATGTCAATGATCTGAGCTTGAAGACTGGCTTTTCTACTCCATTAGAATTAGTTCATAAGGCCTTTTGATGTTCCACAGTCTTGTTCTCGTATACTTCTAGAGGATACACTTCGTAAAGACTATCTAAAGAAGATGAGAAGTTCTAAACTGGATCCTCTCAAGAAGCGTGAGCTAATGAAGAAAATAGTAAAGAAGTGTATTGGTAAACCGGTGAGGTGTTCCAAGTGTGGATACATGAACGGTTTGGCTTCTATCTTTTCTCTTGATGCTTCCATTATCTCTAAAATAAATAAGAATAAATCACCTATAAAATAGACTCCTTGCGGACCTTGGATAGTATATTTTGATTATTTTAAATAGAAAGAGGCGTTAATACTTAGGAGTGGGAAGCAATTACTTTCTTTTTTTCTAGGGTCTAAAGGGTTTAGGAATTTGAAAGTTTTTAAATATTTTAATGCCTAGCTTAGGATTTATGGCTTCAATAGAAAATGCATTCCAAGAGGGGTGTTGCTAAAACATGTCATGTGTCACAGGTTCAGTGAAGAAAGCTGTGTCTAACATAGGCATCATTCACGATCGGTCAAAGCTACTTGGTGGTTTTGAGGATTGCAGATCAGCAATTTCTCACAAAAACGAGTCTAGCGCATCCATTTATGTGGATAGTCATGTTCTTAATCCTGCTAGAGTTTTTTCCCTTTTTAAAAGGATGCTTGATGAGGTATACTTTCAGACCTATATATGTAATTAACCTTCAGTTCTTAAGCTGTCTAATCTCTGGTATTTTGTTCTATGAGAATGCGTTTGTTTTTGGTGGAAAATGTTGCCTTGTCTGTCTATATTGAAAGGATCCAATCCAGCAATTTTTGAATTCAAAAGTATAATTTTTTGGAATTGGAAATGTTAGAGGTTGAGTTGCCTTATCTTTCCCTTTTCAAGTTGCCTTATATTTTAAACCAAGATAACAAACTAAAACATTTTCTTGCATTAGTTTTCCTATCGGTATAATTTTATTTATTTATTTTTTTTTTGGCAGGACTGCGAGTTGTTTTATCTTTCTGTTAGACCAGAGAATCTCATCATGACAAACATTACTGTGCCGCCTATGGCTATTCGTCCTTCTGTTATCATGGATGGATCACAAAGGTCATCTCAGCTTTTGCTGGACTATCAAGCTATTTCTTTCCCTTTCTTTTTGGTCCTATTTGGCTTCATTATTCTTCTGTTTGACAGCGTTTGTGACCTAGATGTTCACAATGCTTATCTGTTTTCTTGCACATTTTCTGTTGCAGCAATGAAAATGATCTAACTGAGAGGCTGAAGCAGATAATTCGAGCGAATGCTCATCTTCAGGCGAATTTAGCAGAAGGAAGTTCTGCTGCTGCATTTCTGGTATGTGATGGAAATCAAATTATTAATAAACAACTCCGGTACTTGTCTGACATTAGAGGCTGTAATTCCTTTGTAATGTAAAGTACAAATGTTGTTCCACGTGTTCTCATAATGTCAATTACTTTCGTATTATAATATGTTTTCTGGTATAGATATTAATGTTGCGTTCATGTGTATCATTGCACTTCTCTATGCTAATAAAGATCATAGTATGATTGACACTCTCAAAGCATGTATATCAAATCGACATTTTTGTTGACAATCGTAATCTAATCTCTAGCTATAACGATATGTTTAACGAAGATGAGTTAATAGTTACCTGCAGTCTTGGAGCATCATGTGGTTGTACTCATGCTAATATTTGTGGTTCAGGATAACTGGGATGAACTTCAAGTTGAAGTTGCACAGTATATAAATAGCAATGTTCGTGGTATTCCTCCTCATATCACACGACGTCACATACAACAAAATCGAAAGAATTTGACTGGTTTTATCCAGCGTCTTAGTGGGAAGCATGGACGATTTCGTGGAAATTTATCAGGGAAACGTGTTGAATACACAGGCAGAACAGTTATATCTCCTGATCCTAATATGAAAGTTACAGAGGTTAGGCATTCAACATAAGCTTAATGTGTTTGATTTTGTGCTGTTTTTGTCATTACCTTTTTGTCATTACCTTTTTGTTTCTATGATTTAATATGTTAACGTTGTTTAGGTTGCAATTCCCATACAAATGGCTCGGATAATAACTTATCCTGAACGCGTTTCTGCTCACAATATAGAGAAGTTGAGGCAACGTGTCAGTAATGGCCCTGATAAATATCCTGGTGCAAGGATGCTCAAACGTGCTGATGGTTCTACATGGCAAGGATCAAATATTGCTCTCACTTCAGTGAGCGTGTAAGGATTCTTCAATTTTTAGTGGTTTGATTCATAGTTTGTGCTGTAGGTCTATCAGAATTTCTAGAAAGCGCTTAGCAGATGAACTGAAGTATGGTGATATAGTGGAACGCCACATAGAGGATGGGGACGTTGTTCTGTTCAACAGACAACCAAGCTTGCATCGGATGTCTTTCATGTGTCATAGGGTAATTGCATATTTGAATTGACTTTTCTGTAACACATTTTACGCTAATTTCTTCTGCTTTTTTTTTTTTTTTTTAATTTAAATTTAAATTTAAATTTTAAAAATTGTTAAAATATTTCCCATCTTTTTTTTTAATAACTAAGGAGTTAGGTCCAATACAGTTAATTGAGTTTAACATAGCACACGGAAGCTTCTTTTCATAGATAAGCTTTCTCACAAACGTGAACCACATAAGTTCCTTTCATGTGCAATAGAGATATTACTAACTTAAGCATATTTGACCTGGTAACCAGTTAGACACTTGGGATTTGTGCCCATTGAAGTTACTGATTCTTGAGATGTTTACTTGGAAGGAGCAAAGCCCCAACTATGTTTATCAATCCCAGAACCGGCTAAATTGTTGGTAATTGTAACTTTAGCTGAAAATAAATGGGCTACTGTAATGTACATCGACTTGAACATGCAGCAGACAATAGTACTCTTCACTCTTTTATGTGTAACCTCGGCAAGAATTTGATTGAAATATGTTTTAGATGTTCAAAATAAGCAACTGCGAACGAGGTTAACAGGTTTCTATGTGAGACCACTTTTGTCAACCATGGTATAATGCTGTAAAATCTAACGCTTCTTTGGAACATTAAGCTGTAAGAAGTGCATGAAACAATGTCCATCAACCCGAATACAACTATACAAGCAATAGCAATAAGTTTGTTCGTTTGTGTGCGCAGGCAAGAATTATGCCTTGGAGAACATTGAGGTTTAATGAATCTGTTTGCAATCCGTATAATGCTGATTTTGATGGTGATGAAATGAATCTGCACGTCCCACAAACAGAGGAGGCTCGAACAGAGGCAATTTTGTTGATGGAGGTAATTAGTTTCCACTCACCATTTGTTAATGTTTCCATATATCCTGCTATTCTAATTTTGGAACTGTTCTAAGAGGATTCATTCAGTCATGTTATGTTTATGTTCTTGAATTTTTACGCTATTATCTATGTAAGAACCAAAGTTATGCATGATGAAATTTTGTTTGATCATATAGAAGTTGCTTTTACCTCTTTGGACTCTTGTAGCATATTCTTTCATCTATAATATTCTAGTGTTTTGACAGGTCCAAAACAATCTATGTACGCCAAAAAATGGAGAGATATTGGTTGCTTCTACCCAAGATTTTCTCACATCTTCTTTTTTGATTACACGGAAGGATACATTTTACGACCGTGCGGCGTTTTCTCTCATTTGTTCCTACATGGGCGATGCTATGGAACATATTGATTTGCCAACACCGGCTGTGCTTAAGGTTGACATTCTAATTCCGTTCTATTGACCTCATGCCATGTTTAATGTTTTATCATGTTCATGATTATCACACCAACGTTGTGTTATTATCAGTTCGAACCGAGCATAATTTTCCAGGAGGTGCTTGCTCCAAGCTCATGAATGGCGAACTGAAAACTGTGTCCTAGGCATTAAGTCGTTGTCACCATTCTTTGCCTTCGACACTTGTCAACACCTAATCGTTTTCTCTATACTCTTGGACTTGTTTCTGTTTATAACTGACATGTTATAACAACCTTTGAGTACGACAGTGGAAAAGTTTTCATCTCTTTCCCTTTTGCAAGATTTTGCTTCTTATAGAATGTATTTTTTTTAATTTAATTTTGTTTTTAACAAAAACTCGTGACATCTCCTTTTCTTTTATAGTTGAAACTCATTGCGATTATGATAAGGAAGGATGACTATATGTCATCATTGTTTTCTTGGTATAAATGTGGTTGAGCATCATGCAATTTGAAAATTGTCATTCATTGTTAAGGAGTACTATTCCTAAATCAAATTTCTAATTTAGAAACAATGGATGATTTGCAGCCAGTAGAACTTTGGACCGGAAAACAATTATTTAGCGTGTTCCTGCGTCCAAATGCAAATGTGAGAGTCTTTCTGAATCTTACAGTTCGAGAGAAAAACTACTGCAAAGATCTCCTAGTGAATGGAAGAGAAATTGAAACAATGTGCTCGAAAGATGGGTTTGTATATTTCCACAACAGTGAATTGATATCTGGGCAACTTGGGAAGGCTACTTTGGGTATAACTTTTCTGTCTTTTAAGTTTATTGCCCAATTTTTGTCTTTTCTTTTTTCTCATTCTTTTTTTAAAATTGTTATTGTTGTTATCATAATTATTTTGCAAGTTAATGCTTTTGATAAAAACAAAAAAACACATAACAAAACTAAAGATTTATCTCCTGTTTGAAGTTTGCTAATTAAGCAATATTTTCGACAATGTCAATCTAGGAAATGGCAATAAGGATGGACTTTATTCCGTTCTTCTCAGAGATTACAAAGCCCATGCTGCTGCTGCTTGCATGAATCGCCTAGCTAAATTAAGGTATCCTTTTTACATAGTATTTGAACATCCTAGTATTAGTTCTTTCTTTTCTAGTGTTCTTCCCTTGTTCCGCCAACTTTGGATTTCTTATTTCTACTGTCAACAGCATTAACCATCACTCTAGATTGTTAAAACTTTTGTTCCCCCCCTCTCTTTCCTCTATACAAATATATATGGTGGACATTTTTGAGACCAGAAATTAGGAAGCAAAAGAGAGTGCTTACACTGTCGTGATTTGAGAGTTCAAAATCTGAGACCTGCCTTTCTTTTCTTTTGATTTGGTGATTAATTATACCTACATGTCAATTAACATATTTTTTTTGTCGGATGCAGTGCACGGTGGATTGGTGATCATGGATTCTCAATTGGGATTGATGATGTACGGCCAAATGAAAAATTGCGAGGTCAGATAAATCTTATAATTAATAAAGGTGCTAACGAGTGCGATGAGCAAATAAAGCTATATAATGAAGAAAAACTACCACCTGAACCTGGTTGTGATGCTGCTCAATCATTGGAGGCAAAGATAACTCAGAAATTGAATGATATTCGAGAGAAAACTGCAAAGAAGGTTATGATTTTGACTAAATAAAAGCATCTCTTAAGGGTTTTCATTCCGCACGTATTGTCACGCAACTGTTTTTATCTGTTTATGTCTGTAAGCGGGGGTGGTTGTGGTCTTTATCTTGGTAAGCAAACATGCATGAAGGTGGAGTTTCCGTCTCATATAAAGAATAAGATACAATAATCTTCTTGTTTAGTCATGAATTTCCATCTAAAGTTTTGAGATGATATTTATAATTTTCCGTCTAAAAGAGCTCATCTCTTTGAGGAAAGATCTCCAAGGAAGCTGCCCAAATGGTTCTGATTGTTCTTACAGAATTTCTAGAGTTGGAATGACATGAGATTTCATTTTTCCTTCATCTGAATTAGTATTATTATTTTTTTCAATTGAATAGTTGATGAAAGAACTGCAATGGAGAAATAGTCCACTGATCATGTCCCAGTGTGGTTCCAAAGGATCTCCTATTAACATCAGCCAGATGGTTGCCTGTGTCGGTCAGCAATCGGTCGGTGGTCGTCGTGCACCCAATGGATTCATAGACCGAAGTCTTCCTCACTTCCCCAGAAAAGATAAAACCCCCGCAGTAAGTTCTGTAGCTGTTTTGTTTTTTGTCACCCTCTATTTTTTGATATGCGTTCTCTTCCTGACAGTTTATTTTGCTTAATCTATTGTTTACGCATGCCAAAACTTATGGTCAAGGATTAACTACGAATATTGTTAAAATGATAATTGAAAGCAAGCACACATTTCATTTTGCAGAACCACAACAGACCACTTTTATTGCTCATGTCTCGGGAACCCATAAAATGCAATAATATTCTTGATACAATTTAAGGTGGGGGTTGCCAATAAAATAAAGTACAATAGAGGGGGGTTGTCTACGTAAAATCCCATTTGTATCTGCTCCTGCATTCTTCAATGGCATTGGAACATTGGGCTTTTGTATTTAATTTATTTATGATTTGCTTTGCTTATTGACTTGTCCAGTATGGAGAACTCAATTGGGTTCATAAATCAGAGAATACTCGGCTTAAAATGAATTCCCAAGGCGCACACACACACACACACACACACACACACACACATATATTTTTTCATTTTTTTTTTTTCAAATTATGATGTCGTTAACGCAGGCTAAAGGATTTGTTGCTCATTCCTTCTATGATGGCTTATCACCCACGGAGTTCTTTTTCCACACTATGGGAGGAAGAGAAGGCCTTGTTGATACTGCGGTGTGTACTGTTTATGTTCTTATTTTTATCTTTCTTCATTAGGATCTAAATTTTACCCGTTATCTGACTGCACAAGTTTCAAAATCTGTATCAATTTGGTATAGGCACGTGTGTCTGCCATCTATTGTTGACATATTAAATTTGTTTGGTTTAGAAGTCATTGATTTTGAAAATACAAACATTGTTGCTACATAAGAACCCCATGAGTTAGCTCATTTGGCCATGTACCAAAAAGGGAGGTCTAAGTTTTAATCCCCCCAGGGCCCACCCACACCAAGTTACTCTAGACGTTTCACTTGCTGTCTTTTCTTATAAGCCGCATTTGTGCCCGGGGAACCAGGCTCCTGAAAATCACCAAAAAACATTGTAATAACAGTAAAATTTGGGCTCTTCCTCAAAAGCATTTGTCCGTCTGTATTTTGGTAAAACGTTTTGGATCTGAAGGCTCATTAACAAAATATTTTTACGCCTCATAATGAGGTTCACATGACCTATTCCAACACATCTCAGTAAAGAAATTTCTTATTAAATAACAGTGTGGGGCCTCGAATTGTCATCAACCAAATCAGATGGCATAATTTGGACCTCAAAATCATTTTATTGCTGATTTTTTCGTGAACTGTTGCAGGTGAAAACGGCTGACACAGGTTACATGTCCCGTAGATTGATAAAAGCTTTGGAGGACTTGTTTGTCCATTATGATAACACGGTACGGAATGCAAGTGGAAGTACAATTCAGTTCTGTTATGGGGATGATGGCATGGATCCATCTCAAATGGAAGGAAAAAACGGAGCTCCATTAAATTTTGAGCGACTGCTTTTAAAAGCCAAGGTTTGAAATGTCGGTGATGTTTATAGTTTCCCGTTGGTGTTCTTTTTGGATATCTGAGTTTATAATGTTTGTTTACAGGCAACATGCCCTGCTGAAGGAGTTGAAAAGCTGTCTCCTGAAAAGGTGTCTGAACTAGTTGAAAGCAGGCTCTCTAAACATGACATGACTCTGGAGGGAGGTTGTTCAGCTGCGTTCAAAACCTCTCTGAAAAATTTCCTGGACGAATATGTAAAATCTTTGAAAAGAACATGGCAAACATGCAATTCAACCGAAGATCGTGTGAAGAAGGAAAATTTTGCAATTGTGAAACAGATTGTCCAGCAGATATCTGGAGCTACTGCTAGACAACTAGAGGTATTGACAATTGTTTCTTGATGCTTTACTTAATATTCTTCTTCTTCTTCTTTTTTTTTTTGGGGTATCCCTTTCTCCATTTATGGGGGAGACTGCTACCTCAATGCAAATGGTTGTCGACCAAACTTGGTAACAGTCCAATCTATACAGATTAAAGATGATGGTTTGCATTTGATCACTACCTAATTGAAAAATGGTAAATGATTATATATGCATGTCATGTATATTTATAATTGTGCAGGTTTTTCTTGATACTTGTATCTCCCGTTATCATTCCAAAAAAATCGAACCTGGAACTGCAATTGGAGCAATTGGAGCTCAAAGTATTGGAGAGCCCGGGACTCAGATGACCTTGAAAACTTTTCACTTTGCTGGGGTTGCAAGCATGAGTGAGTCTTTTAACTATTTTACTTAGAGTGACCGGGGATGATAATAGTCATAAATTTATTGGGCATTCTGCCATTTAACTGCTTGGTTTAACTATGATCTGTAACTCTTTTTCTTAGACATCACACTCGGAGTTCCTCGTATCAAAGAAATAATCAATGGGTCAAAAAAGATTAGCACGCCCATTATCACTGCAATGCTAGAGTGTGACAATAATGTAAATGTCGCACGGATAGTGAAAGGTCGGATGGAGAAAATAAGATTAGGCCAGGTATGTAACAATGTAGTAAATAATTTTGTTATTGCATTTATTTTCTTATTTAAAATGTTTTACTCGAAATTGTTGCCAAATGAGTTCTATTTATAAAACTTTCGTTTCTACACTTAATGTTGAAGAATGCTTTTGTGGAAAATGTTCTGGTACATGCAAATCAAAGGAGTCATTAGGTTAAAATATTTTTCATTGTATAATCTACGATCCTTCTGCAGATTGCTAAGAGTATTAAGGCTGTACTGACTTCTCGAGTAGCATCAGTATTCGTGACACTTGACATGGACAGGATTCAGGATGCAGAATTGTCTATCGATGCTAATGTTGTTCAAGATGCGATATTGCGAACACCAAGAATCAAACTGAAACAAGAGGTGAACATCTCCTTCTTCCATAGTTATTTATATGGCTTGTTTATTAGATATCTAAAACTGATGTACGTTTGTACGTTTGCAGCATGTCAGGGTTTTGGATTTTAAGAAGTTGGAAATCCTTCCTGACAAGTCAGATAGAAGCGAAATTCTTTTTAATCTCAATAATCTTGAGAGAATGCTTCCGAGAATTATAGTAAAGGTCGACAGGCTCAATCTGTAGTTAATAAAACGTCCATGGCAATTTCTTCCTACTTTTTGGTTGGAATGCTTCTGCAGATTTTTTCTTTAATCCCTTTGTTTGATAATGACAGGGTATAAAAACTGTTGACCGTGTTGTCATAAGTAAAGAAGGAGAAAAACCAGAAACAAGCAAATACAAATTGTTTGTGGAAGGGTGAGTTTGTTGTCACAGTTCTCTAATTCTAAGTAATTAATTAATTCAAGAAGAATTTTATGTTTTGTGATCAAAGTAGTCTCAATAAGGCAAAAGCCTTTCTGAGCAAAAAATAAAAATAAAAAATAAAAAAAATCTCAATAAGCATTTATTGTGTCTCAACTCTTTCCAGATTCATTCACATCTGGTCAATGCTTTTTCTTAAACAGTTTCCACCTCACTTGTTTTCACATTTAGTTCGGTTAGTTTTCAGAAAGATGATTTATTCTTGATGATTTCACTTTTTTAGTTTTTTTATTAAATAGATTATTGAAAATTTATCTTCTGTATATCGTTTAGAACGGGCCTTCTAGCAGTTATGGGCACGGAAGGAGTAGATGGACGTAAAACCAAAAGTAATCACATCATTGAAGTGCAGCAGACACTTGGAATTGAAGCAGCAAGGGCCTGTATTATCGATGAAATAGAGTATACAATGAACAGTCATGGAATGAGCATAGACAAGCGGCATATGATGCTTTTAGCCGATGTAATGACATCTAGGGTAACTACTTTTCCCTTCTGTATATATGTATATATATATATATATTTTTTTTTTTTTTTCTTGGAACTTTTTAGACATTTATACGTGGAAATGATGCGATGTTATTTTGTTTAACGATTTATTGTAACAGGGCGAAGTACTAGGAATCACAAGGTTTGGAATTCAAAAGATGGACAGGAGTACATTGATGCTCGCTTCTTTCGAGAAGACATCAGATCATTTATTCAATGCTTCTGTAATCGGAAAAGAGGACAGGATCGAAGGAGTAACCGAGAGCATAATCATGGGTATACCGATGCAGATTGGCACGGGAATGCTCAAAGTTCGACAAAGGTAAGAAGGAATGTGCAAGTTGTTTGTATGCTAAAGTAAGGTTGCACATGTCCAGGATTTACTGATTACTCGGTAACTGGAAAATATTTAACATGTTATTGAGGCGGTGTAGAATTTTAGATCTTAGAATGAGTAGTTCTGGCCTTTCGTTGAAACTGAATTCACACGTCTTAAAATCGTCAGCTAATAGCACGACAACAACAGTAACCGCAAAGGTTTCTCCTGGCCCAATCGGGAAGTGTTGTTCTGAAATTGGCCAAAACTGTCGGGTTCACCTTTTAACTTTGTGTTCTTATGTATGATATGATTTTTCCGTGTTTGTTTGTGTAGATTTTTGTCGAATTATTAACGTCACACTTGTTTATGGACTTTGCAGTTCAAATACCGACTTTTTTACCCACCTTCTTTGGGGACTCACTTGAAGCTAATAATTGTATTTTCGTCTTGCAGAGTTGACGTGCCTCCCAAACTATCTTATGGGCCAACGCCAATTCTATCTTCTTAACTTGAAGTGGAAATCTGTGAATTCATCCCAGTTCTGGAATTGATATTATGTTGACAAATAGATGCAGGTAAAAAGTAGAGATCACTCTCATTATGTGGCCATTCCAGGATGATTTGCACATTGATTCAAGATTTCTAATTATATATGTATGCCATATTAATATATGCACATTCATATATCTATAGATATTTATATATACATATATTTACATAAAGTCTCGTTTCCAGTACTATATAGTATCCGGCAATGTGAATTTCAATTACCGTAAATGTGAACTTTAATTACTAAAAATATGAATTCATGCAGAAAAAAAAAAAAAGAATTTACATTCATTTTAACTACATTTTCTTTTATATGAATTCAATTTTTTTGTAATTAAAATTCATATTCACAGTAACTGAAGTTCACATTACTGGATATCATCCGGCACTGGATAGAAGACCAACCCTATATATTTATATATGTGAATTTATATTACGTAAAACCTCAACGGAAGCAATTTTCTCTCAAGCAAAAAACGTTTATAAATAGTAGCTTTCAACCAAGTACTCTGCTAGACAGTATCTGATACCAAACTCTCCTTTGGCGTCCTTCTAAATTATCTATTTGCGTTCTTGTTATTAATTGTTTAATTAATTTGTTGAAGAAGTGGCTTATTATATGTTCTAAAAAT
>JAFMPE010112775.1:10001-22268 GCA_024759925.1 Ficus religiosa | reverse complement strand
GATGCTCGGATCATGGGACATGTTATAAGACTCAGGAACTAAGTGGATCAACTTCTTTCTGGTTAGTTTAAACTTTTCTTCTACTTTTTATACTCAGATGACGTGAGTTTTAAGGAAAATATTCCTGTCTAGTTTGTAACGTTCCCATAAATCGCCTTTTGCAGTTGATTTAAGCCGGAATATGTCGTCTCAACTTTTGTTGATTATGCTACTTAAGTTAGTTGCACTTTTGACTTTTTCTTTTCTTTTTTTGCAGCTATTGCTCTTGTGGCCAAGACCGCGGAGGGTTTGATTGCAGTGTTAATTTACGGCCTAAATGGCATTCGTTTTTACTTGTTGCTTCAAATGCTGTTGCTTTTCTTCCAGCATTTAGAGCCCTTCAGCAGAAGGTAAGATCCCAAATACTGTCCCTTACATGTAGGTAAGTTCCAAAATATTGTCCCTTACATGTAGGATTAAATCTGGACTTAAAATCGCTAAAGAACCTTCAGCTTGCGCTTGTAGGCGAACCCCGGTTATCTTAAAGCTACAAGTTGTATAAATTTTTGTGGATTTTCTTGAGCAGGAATATCCAGAGGGAATGGTCTTCATAACTAGTGGAATTGCTAGTGCAATTTACCATAACTGTGACGAACATAGACATTGTGTTCTGCAATTCAGAGTTCTACAGGTACCGGAACGTATCCAACTCTCTCAGAACCTTTTTCCGATTTTAACGCCAAATACAGTTCATTTTTCTTCTCATTTTGATGCTTCTGACATGTTTTGCTTTCGGGTTTTTACAGTTTATGGACTTCTGGTTGTCTTTCTTGGCCGTGGTGAGCACTTTTATGTACCTAACAAATGTCAGTCATTTCATCAAAAGGACTGTTCATACAATGGCAGCAATAATTACAGCCCTCTTGGCTGCTAATAATCCAACCTGGTAATGAACCCAAAAAAAAAAAAAAATGACTCTGTTCTGTAACCGCCTTGCGTTTTCAGGAATGTCGCGCACATCCTTGTGTTCCGCATAGGATGGAACGCAACATTTCGATACAGCATAGATATGTTTTTTTAATTGTCCCTTAATAGTCCCGGTAGAATCTGAAATTCAGACACGTTAACTGTTATCGCAGGTCAAGTAATATCCAGATTGTCTTTGCATTGGGAGCTACAGGTCTTCTCATTGGATGGCTGACAGAGCTCTTCGAAAGAAACAAGTCATTTTCATTCCATCCAACAGCCTGGCCACAAAACCCTGAGAGGTACATAGAACTCTGATTATTCAATGTACCACATGAATATCTATTATAATTCAGTAATTTCGAATAGAATTAGGTCAAATCCTTTCCGTTCTATTAATGGGTTCCCGGAATTTTCAAAAATACAAAAGAGTATAAAGGACGGAATGACGCTAATAATTTTTTTCCTTTTTAAATATTATTATAATCTCAGTTGAACTTCGTTGAAATGTCTACTTAGATTAATTTAATGATGTATCGCAGGTGGGGTGTTGTGAAACTCTGGTTCCTTGATTTATTTAAAGAAATTTATAGATACTTCCGCTGGGTCTATCTGCTCCTTGGCTTCATTGCATTGGCAATGGCTGGTATAAGCAGGAAAATGGAAGGCCCTCTAACGTACTGGAAGTGGCACAGGTACCATTACTAAAATACCCGAATTACGGTTAAAATAAGACAATATTGACTCATCGTTTTTATTTATCGAGATTCATCATAAAAATTTGTTTAAACATTATATTTGTCAACACTAAATATATAAAGTCTAATCATAGAACACAGACGCTAGAATGATGGTATTGACAGATGTCCCCACTTAAATTTTGAAATTTGATTTTAATAAAATATATTCCTCATAATTCTCAATCGCGTCTAATTTAATTAATATCAAATTTATAATTGTGCCTCCGCTAAATAATAGAATAATAGTTGTGTTGGTTTTTGCAGTTTGTGGCATGTTTCAGTATTCGCATGTCCCTTCTTTTTCCTTTGCGCAAAAGCAAGTAAAAGAAATGGAGATATTGAAGAGGTATCAGAAACAACGTCATATGAATTAGCTGAAACACAAGAGATATCCAAGGATGAAGAAGATCCAAAAGTAGAAAATGGGAAATCAAGAGATAGTAAACTTGACCAACCATAAACCCCGTTGGGTCCCGAGGCTAGCTCAATAAGTAAGAAAGAAATTCGGGTTTTAGATTACACATTCGAATTCATATACATATAGTGTTTTACTTGTACGAATTCATTCCGGATCTTAGAAAGGAAGTTAGGGGTCTTAAGATGGAAGGAAATAGGAACTATAGCATTTTTTTTTGTTTTTTTGGTAGATTTGGTGTAATTCGTTTGTTGTTTTAATTTTTTGAGTGAAAAAATTTTCTCGAGCAACAAAATATAAATCATCGAATGCTTAGTAAATTATTAAGTTTAATTATATAGGAGTGTTCTATTTGACGTGGATTATTTAACATGACAATGAGTACCTCTTTTGTTTGTATATCATTCGCCTTTTGAATAATTTTGCAAGTGGAATTGTTCGATATAACTTCTTTTTTTTTTTTTTAATGTCAAAGTCAGCGATTCTTATCCATAAATAATGTTATGGTTTACTTTTAAACATAAAATTTTCCAATTTGTTTAAAAAAAAATCTTAAAAGAGAAGAAGAAATCGCAAAGAGTGCTAAAAAAAAGTCTTAAAATTACTCCGAAATCTTTTTAGGGTCCGTTTGAACTATAGTTTAGAGTTGAAATTAGAATTATGTACGTTGAGTTGAAATATTTGTTTGATTATACTATGAATTGAAATAAATTGAAGTGAAGTGAACTTTGTTATTAAAAATCGTATAAAAATTTAATATATATTAAAATATGGAAAATTTTTGTTTCGTCATTTTCACTTAAAATTTTAAAATAAATTATCACTTTTAAATTCAAATTTCAGAAAATAATGTATAAAATTTGGGAATTTCAAAATTGAAAGGCGAAATATTGTTCCAAATGATCCCTTGGTAGATTTATCTGTTCAACCCAGTAAATACACGTAAAGTTTGTTGTGGCATTAAATAGGAAAGATTTAAAATTCAATTTATGCTAAAAATTTTAGTTATTAAAAAAATTATAATAAAAATGTGATTACATATATAATTTAACAGTAATATCATACTTAGACTCTATCTAAAAGTATAAAGTTTTTTTTTTATGAAATACAATGTAGATTTTGAATTCCTCTAACCTTGAAGTATTTTTTTTTTAAATATAATAAAAATAACATTTTTCTAAATAAAGTAAATTTAAAAAACACTTCCTCACAATCAATTTGGTATTTGAGTTGAATTTGAAATTTTTAAATTTAAATAGTAATTTTTGTTGACTTTTTAAAAAAAATAAAAAATAATTTCAGAAAAAATAAAAAAAAAATTTCAGAAAAAAAACAAAAATTTGAATTTAAACCTTAACTTTAAACTCAAATGCCAAACACATGTTTAATTGGGTTTCATAACTTTTGGAAATCATGTTTTGACCCTCAAAATTTTATAAAGTTTGCGAAAGTCGCGCCAACTTGATATCTGAAATTCTTTCTTGTCATGTGCCTCGCCCTTGTACCTGATCACTTTGAGAGGTTCAATTCTCTCTCTCTCTCTACACAGAGGAGCACAACCACAAGCTCTCTCTCTTTCCTTGGCTTCACCATCGAGCTTGCTTTCCACGGAGTACAGCAAAGGGGGAAATTTCAGAGATCTTGAAATCTCGAGGAGGAGGAGGTAGGGTTTTCTCTCTTCAATTTCCTTAATCCGAAATTTCCCTAATTTAATTTGTGTTTTCTTCTTCATTTCTATTTTATGCGATGAAATCTCTTTTGTCATTCTGATTACAAAAATCAAATTAAAAAAATTGTAAAATTCCGAAATTCTCTGTACTTGAAATTAACATATTAAGGTTTTTCTTCATGATTTTCTTGTTACTTCTGAAAATTGATGGAATATCTTTCTCTTATTTGGTTTTTTATGAGCTATAGAAGCCCTGTATATATACATGTGTGTGTGTCTCTATATAAATATATATAGTAAATATATTCACTAGGTGATAAAATGGAGGAAAATAGGTGATATATATAATCTTAATCATTTCATAGTATTGAAGGAAGTCTAATTGTTTTTGTTTTTGTTTTTTGTTTTTTTTTTTTTTTTTGGGGTGTATTTGTAGATGCCATATTCAAGAGAAGGAAGGTCAGTTTTATCGCGATATAAGATTTCGAATAATGGTTCATTCACAATGCAATTATGTTATGTTTTTTTGTTGTTGATTATGTTTTTAGGTCTCCTTCACCGCGCCGCCACAGCTCCCTCTCACCTCGCAGAGGTCGTCGGTCGCGATCATTGTCTAGGTCAAGGAGAAGCCGTTCCAGGTATGTGGGTCCCAAGCTGTTAACTTTTTTGCCCTATAACTTTATGTGTAGCATGTCAAGCTGATATTCATAACGTTGAGAGGATGTGACTTTTGGTTTTTGCTGTAACAGGAGTCGTGATTCTATTAGTGCAGACAATCCCGGGAATAACTTGTATGTGACAGGCTTATCCACAAGAATCACCAACAGTGATCTTGAGAAGTATTTTGGCAAAGAAGGAAAAGTATGTTTGTTTCATTTTAAATTTCGTTAATCTTCATTTACCTGCCTATAAATCATGATTAATCCTGCAATGATACGGGCTAATAACCTGAATTCGTCGTGATTAATGATAGTTACATGGGGAACGTGGCACCGTCCCTGCAGTCTGATTACTCATGAACGGACAAAATTTTGAATTACAGAGACTGTTTGTATGTTAAACTGCAAGAATTGGAAGAAACTCAGTGGTTGTTTTTAAATGGATTTGATGTGATTCGCCAAAAAAAAAAAAAAAAATGGAGCTTGATGTTTCAGTCTTGTTATTAGGTTGTGGCGTGCCATCTGGTTACAGATCCTCGCACTAGAGAATCTCGTGGTTTTGGGTTTGTTACTATGGAAACTGTTGAAGATGCAGACCGCTGCATTAAAGAATTAAATCGTTCGGTGCTTGAAGGTCGATTAGTCACTGTGGAAAAGGTATAGTTGCTACCAAAGGATCTACTATTACCGAGTAGTGTGGCTTAATGATTTACATACAATTATCTTTGAAAGTTTTTCTTGCTTTGGAATGTTGCCTGATTAGTTTTGGCAGCAGGTCTTGTCTGTGTAGCTCCTTCGAATTCACAATCTAAGCTCTAAACAGTTGTATCTATCCCCTACACGACATGAGTTCTGCATCGACAATTTCAAACTCATCGATTCAATCACGACTATTTTGCAGAGGGTTGTGTGCCCTTTTTACCTCTTTCTTCAATGGCAACAGCATCTTCCACGGTTTATTAACTTTCTATATCTAAAATATCCTAGAGACACGGTAAACTCTTCTTGTTGCATCTGTTTTGGGCTTTATCCTGCTTATTTCATCCAAAATTTTTTTTCTCGTTTATTTTAATTTTATAAATAAATGAAGAGAAGAGTAAATTCTCTTGGCTGCTAGTACAGTTGGAATACTTGCTGTAATGTTAAACTTAGGAAGTTCACCTAAAACGATGAGAATATGCACAAGCGCAACTTTCTATGACTTGCAACTTTGCGGATATCATATTCTGGGAGGCAATCATTATTACTCTGCATTTTGAAGTCCTTTTGGAACTTGGCCGGGGTTTCACTTTAACCATGTTGATCTATTGACTTGCGTATCTGTTATGATGTTACTGTGCGTGTTTTCTGTGTATGCAGGCTAAAAGGAAGCGAGGAAGGACACCAACTCCTGGCAGATATCAAGGTTTGCGAGATAGGCGAGGTATGACAAATTGACAATGATGGCTCTTGTATTCATTTTTGCAATTGCTTTTTGTCTACCAAGGTTGAATTTGTTTAGAATAGTCCCACAATTCGTTTCTTGATGACTGCATGGGTGAGACATGATACGCTTAACAGTCTGCATTCTGTAATTTTACTCGAGCTTTTTATCGCTACATGACTTGCAAAAACTATTATCGATAGTGCGTTTGGAACAGGGCATTTAGCATTTGGCCTTTGGACTTGAACTTTCTCATTTACAAGCAACCTTAAAACTGAGTTGCCACTTACCCGAATTAGGGTATATATCTCTATAGATTTTTTATGGTAGCGAATTTGCCAAATTTGTGTTAGGCAAAAGATCCTGACATCTGGTAAGAAGTTATAGATTTTGATGAACTGTTTGAACGATTTATTTTTTTCATGAAAAAATAATGTATCATTGCTTCTCGGGCCTCACGGTTTCAATCACGCTCGAAAGATGAGTGTTACTTTTGGGATCAATTCAGCTTGATGACTAGGCTACTGCCCTTAATACTCTTGCCTCGTTTTCACAATATTTTGTTAGCAATAATAAAAATGCATGGAGCGATATGACAACAGTTATTACAATTTCATGAGCTATTCTTATTGCGTACTTTATACTTACCAGTGCCGAAACTAAACAGGAAATGGTCGTAGGCATTCTCGCAGCTACTCACCACGTGGACGGCAAGGCAGAGATTCTTATTCAAGGGACCAACGTGGAAGATCACGTTCTCCGCGTGATAGGAAGGTGGATAATTTGTCTGAATCGTATAGGAGGCGCAATGAACACTCCAATCCAGACGGTGGTAACAGCCACCGGAGATAGATCAGAATCAATTCTATCGGAAGTCATATCTTCAACATGACCTTGGATTTTTCCTATGAAGTGTAGAATCGGTTAGCAACTGCCCTTTTGTTTTGTCACCGTGCTCCATTATCATGGTGTATGTTAACAATATCAAGCTGACAATGTTGTCTCTTGGTAAGAAGATTGTGCTTTAGTTACTGTAAACTTCTATTGTTCGATGGACTTACTCTTGCAGTGTGCTGACAGTTCAATCCTTTTCAGCTAACTTGGTGCTATTCATGCAATCTTTTTATTAAGCCTTTACGAAAATAACATCCTTTAAAAGAGCCGCTCTTTTCGTCCCCTCTATCATGTTTGTCATGTGACAGTCACGTGATTGTCACATCATCATCTTTTTTTTTTTTTTTTTTTGGCATTGTTTGTTTATTCCACATACATACAATTAGGTAAAAAATAAATAGGTAAATAAAAAACAAGCTAACAAATTGTCTTCTCTCAAAGAAATGTGACTTTCCATGATAGGGCATTGCTATGGTAGTGTATGTATAGTAGATACTGATCGTTAAATTTTGATCAAAATCAATTTAATAGTATGTAAAATCTATACGTAAAAAGAAAAATAAGTACTCTTCCATGAAAGCATTTCACGCCCACCCACACAAAAGGAAATTTTAATCTCATTGAGACATGTTAAATTCTTATAATTAAAAACACTTTTTTTTAGGTTTTTGCACCAAAAAATAGTGAAAAAAAAGGTACATAGATAATAGAGATGTAACAATTAAATTTTTTTTTTATTTGATATAAGAAATTCGGATTTTGTATTTTTTAATAGAATCTTGTGTGTTATTTATCATTAGATTATGTTTATAATCACAAGATAAATGATGAATTAAATTATGTTTACAATCATGATCACGATCACGAGGTGAATGATGTATCAATCAAACGTAGTAGTTTGAGTAGTCAAAAAAAGGAAAAAAATTGCACTGTATTTCCCCCTTAAAAACATGACCAATCAAATCAAGCGTCATGGTGTCGTTTGCTCCTGTAATGGCGATAGCCTTTGTATATGCGTCATAACGACACGTGTAAGTCTCTCACTGGGCAAAAAGAAAAAGAAAAATCCAACCAAGTACTTATATATTACAAGCACTAAGGCTTTCACGTGGGCCCGGAATGCAGCGGGACAGAGCCTCCAACTGAGAAGAAATAAATAAAAACAAAATTGGAAAAAAATAATAAAAAAGTAAAACGCAAAAGAGGTGTTCTATAGAGAAACAATAATAAACGAGAGAGAGAGAGAGAGAGGAGAGAGAGAGAGAGGGGATTGGCTGCATGTGGAAGGTGGGGGGGAAGGGAGGAGGGAAGCGAAAGTGGGGCCCACGCTTTGAATCTCCCCAAAAATCACCAAAGCGGGCTTTTGGAGTGCGCTCCAGCTGCAAGCGCGGACTTCAAATCCAAATTTAAATTTGCCCAATTTTGTTCTTCTTCTTTTTTATTCTTTTTTTTTTTTTAAATACCAATCAAAATAGAAAAATAGTAATAATAATAACTTTTTTTTTAATAAAAAATATTTAATAACATAGACTTTCTTTCTCTTTTGCTTTTTTCATCATACATTAGTCGTTTGATTTAAGAAAAATCATTAGTAATTCTCACAATAACAATGAGTAAAGATACAATATAGTATCTGTAGTTGGTAATTACTATAATTACTAGAAAAATAGACGTGACAATGAATAAATATATATTTGTTGTTACCTTTTTATAGACCTTAGTTTCTAATTAACGCTATAAAGAAATAACCCTTACTACAATGAGTAAATATGAATTACAATCTACGGTTGGTAACTATTATAATTATTAGAAAAAAATAATACTATAATTATACATTAAATACCCCTTTTATTAATGTAAACAAAAAAAAACTATCCTTAATTTTTTTAACAAAAACACTCTTAGATTTTTTAAAAGTGTCAACAATTAATTTTAATTATTGATAATATATAAATTTTATATGAGCATTGTTGTACAAAAAAGTTAAATACATAACAAAAATAGACTGTAACTCAAATAATTGAACCACGAACTGTATTGTGGTGATCAATAATATATTTTTTGTTGACTGTGTTTTTTTTTTTTTTTTAAGTTGCACATAACTCTGCTTATTTTTTTAATTTGGTTTTATTTTTACTTTTTTTGTTTTTATTCTCAATTTGTGAAATTGAATTTTGTAGAAATATTGCCCAAAAAAACAAATAAAAAAGGGGGGAATAGTTTCGTCTATGCCAGGATAAGATCCGACAGCTGTGTCCCTGCACGTGTACGTCATCCTCTTCCCCCTCTTTTTGAAGTAACCGGTTGATTGGGCTCTCATCGGCTCGGCTTCCGGTTTCGGCTCATGAAGCCGAATTAGAATTTCATCGTCGAAAAGACTAAAAGGCCCATGACAGGTGTGAGAAGGACAAATGAAGAGACAGATTAAATCATGGCCGTCAATTTGCTTGATATTTCGTTGTCGGACTGATGACAAACATTTTCCACATGATCCACTTACTTTGTATACGCTGGCCAATGGAATTGGCGGCACAATTTGGATTTTGTAGCAAAATATATCAAATAAATATATATATATATATGCACATATGCATTAATTTTGCTTTTAAATTGTGGGATGGTACGAAAAATTTTTAACAAGAATTTTGAAGGGAGTTTCTATTGTAACATCTGTTATGTATTATCAGTAAATTTTAAATTATTATTAGATTGTTTTTTATTGCTTTTCATATATATCCACGTTAAAAAAAATTTATATATGAGTATATTTTACAGCACCTGACACATAAATGATAGTCATTGATTAGATTATTAAAAAATTAATATAAGGGCTCCTTTAGAAAAGTGGTTGGAATTGGAGTTTTATAGATTGGAATTAAAATGTATATTTGATTAAAGTATGAATTGGAGATGAATTATGGTATAGGAAATAATGTAAAAATTTGAAATATGTTTCAAAAAAATATGCAATATGAATTTGAGTCTGTTCCTCTTATCGTTGTGAGTATTTAGCTATAAGAATAATATCATTTCAACTTGAAATGAGACAGTTATGATTTTTTGAAGTTTGAATTTCATGAAAATTTAAAAGAGAAAAAATGAGTTGTAAATTTAAGAGTTTTAAAATTGAATAGGCAAAATTCCGTCTCCAATAATTATTCCAAACGACCTCTAACTACCAAAACAATAGTTCTAAAAATAATGACAAATAATGTCTTAATATAGAAACTCTCAATTTTAAAATGTTGAATTTTTATCGTATTACATAAAATTATTTAACTTTTAAAATCAAATGTAATTTAGATTTGATATGACGTTCTTCAATTTTTTGTTTTTTCATACTATTTTCGAAGTTGATAACTATTTTTTCATTTTTATTTGTAAACTTCTCTTTATTGTCTGGAAATTAATCACACTTTTTTTCAAGGATCAGATGAAAAATGAGGAAATTATCTATGAAATACTAAAATCTTGTTTTTGCATTGTATCAATGTCCAAGACAAACCAAAAATATAAACTAGAACGACAATAATAAAACGACGGTTCAATTTTTGCATTGTAACGAGGACTCATCACTCATTTATTATTCAAATTGTGAGTATTGCTTCTACTTTTTTTTTTTTAATTTACTAAAATGACCAATTGTTTTTTCATGTCGTCAGTCAGTTTCATTTTCATAATCTATTACAACCACGAATAGAGTAGGGATTAATCGGCACACAGAAGTACACTTTCTTTGGTGTTTATTATTGTGTAAATGCTAAATTATTTAAGTTTATACATTATCATAATTTTTGTTCAAAATGATTTAATTGAAAAATGTATAGTTTTAACTTAATTATTTATAGATTTCAAAGAAGTATAAAAATCATACACAGAGAGCCATGCAATTGAGCCGTGGAAAACATCAAATTAGTCACAAAAGCAGCCCACGTCAACAGCCAGCCGAAGCGAAGTCGCAGCTCCTTTCCGCCAATCAGAGCAAGCCACGTGGCCGTCTACAGCAAACAAGTCGGTCGTGTGGCCCACCCGTGGAGCTGTTTCTACCGTCTCCTTTGCGCATGCACCACACGCGATCGTCTAAGCCAATCGGTGCACAAGTTCTGCGCCACTCCCAATCTCTGTGCACCACATGGCCTCGTCGGCATCTTCTTCCAATCTGAGATTGCCACATGGAAATTCGTTTGTTTCCTTATTTTTTTCATCAGCGAATCCTTTTTTGTGCTCAAATCAAGCTAATTTGATATCAGTAGGATCCAAATTTCTACGTCAATAAGTCAATTTGGTTTAGTTTTCTTTTCTCTTAGGATCTTTTTATTATTATTATTATTATTTGTAATATTTAATTTCTAATTTTATTTTGTTTCCATGTTTGGTTGTGCCTCTAAAACTATATAAATAGAGGGCTATGCCTCTTGTATTAACTATTCAAGAATTGTGAGATTTTAGTATTAATTGAATTTTAGTTTATTTTCAATTTTTGTTTCCTTAGTTTTTTTAGAGATGTGAGATGAGTGACATATTTCTTTGTGAGTGAGACACCACTAATGGAATGCTAAGTCTTGAGTGATTTTATTTGTTTGCATTCTTCTTTTTATTTCACTTCAATTTGTCATTCAATGTTTATAAATTTGATATATTTTCTTCTATTCTGCTTAGTGTTCATAGTAATTATTTTTGTAGTGACAACATTTTTAGTTATTATATTCGGTGCATTAAATCACTAATGAAATGTGGTTTTCTTTCAGTTATTTTTATATGAACATCCCTTACTGTATTCTGTCATGGGGAATTTTGTTGCTTTCGGATGGTGTATAAGAATAGTTGTGCTTGCTTTAATAAGAATAAATTAATTTGGTCAAATGCCTTTTCTATTATTTGTTTTTTTAAATCCATATTTTCCGACTGTATATTTGGGATGTGAAATGTGTAGTTGAGTTATAAAATTGAAATATTGACTTTGAACAAAAGCATTAAGACTTCTCACCTATAAACAACAGTACTTTATGGTAAATAAGTCATATGAATATAGTACATTTATGAATATTAGAACATATCATAATGCTTGTAAAAATCAAACAGTATTGTAGTCTCCTCTCTCTCTCTCTCTCTCTCTCTACACTTGACTCGAGATGAGTATGAATTTATTCCTAGACTAATCATATAATCAGGATAAATAATCCATTTTACTACAAAATAAAATAAGATAATATACTGGTGAAGTTATTTGCTCAAAATATTATTATAAAGATATCTCAACTCTTTTAAAAAAAAAATTTTTTTCCTCCGAGATATCTCAAGTCTTTTATTTATTTATTTATTTATTTTTATTTTTGATCTCGCAGGTCAATTAGTACCGCACCAAATAAAATATCTTATGCCTACTTTTTTCGGTCATTCCAGGTCAAAGTAGTACTTTTTGCTCCACTACTACTAGCTATGCAATTTACTAAAGACACATAAATAGTATAATTTCAAATATATCACCTGATGACATTACTCTTGTAATAGATACTTCCTTT
>JAFMPE010112753.1:225-12496 GCA_024759925.1 Ficus religiosa | reverse complement strand
CTCTCTCTATTCTCAATTCTCCTCGTTTCAATTCATTTCTTCTCCATTTTCTTCTTAATTTTCTCTTTGCAGAGAACCAGAATTGCCTTCTTGAATAATTTCTATTCTTGATTATCCACTTCAATAGAGGCCGACGACGAAGAAGGTGGTAAAACTGTGCATGGGACTAAGGGGTTACAAGCGAGCAGGAGTAATGTATCAACCTAAGGAGGCAACGGCCGTCCGACACGATGGCTCTTCCGGTCGGGTTTCGGTTTGTGACGATGGATGAAGAACTGATCACTCACTAGGAAGGTGTTGGCGCAGCCTTTTGTCTCTTAACTCATTCCGAGAAGTTGATCACTATAAATACACCCCTAAGGAACTTGAACGTACGTAACTTGTGCTTACGTTATATTAATTCCCTCTATGTTTTATTTTTTTTTAGTATAATAATCTCGTATATATATTATTTCATAAGAATATATGTATATATATGTGTGCGTGTTTCTGTGATACTATTCTTTGCACGATGAATGTGGTTTTGTGTTTAATTGTTTGTGTGTTCTGTCGATCTGTTCTAAGTCCAAGGGTGAAATGGTTAATCATTATGTAATTAAAAATCCATAACTTTGTATTTAAAAATCCAGATGAAATGTTTTTTTTTAATTGTATAGTATTTCGAGACGAACTAAATGAGATCCATGTTGACATTTTTTTCATTAACAAATTCCGAGTTTTTATACTTTTTAACTCTAATAAGCTAAAGTCACAATTCCAAAACTCAACTCAACACTAATAATTCAAACTCAAAATTTTCAACTTAAGTAGAAGAACCAAAACGTATGATAATATTTGTCAAGACTTAGATTTAAGAAAGCACCAAAAAAAAAAAAAAAATGCAGGAGGCAAATAATTTTATTTTATGAGGTAAGAAAAGGGTGATATTCTTCGGTCAATCTATAAATAATTTACATGATCATTTTTGATCCTTAAATTTTTAATTTTCATAAAATACTTCTCGAAACTAAATTGTAATAAAAAAAATAATATAAAAGTTCAGTAAAATTTGTCAAAATGCTTATAATTTAGAGACTTAAGAACTAAATATCCAACGGGTGCGTATTGTTAGAGAAATGGGGACTCACCAATTCAGCCCACAGCCATAGTGATGAATAGCCAAACCAAAGCTGTTGGCCTGACTATCTAACAATTGAATTACGGTGGGTAACACTGGTAGCGGGAAATCGTCTAGTTAGCATAGAGTCAGGCTGTGTCAGAAAGACATTGGTGTTAGCTATGTTTCATTGACTTACTGACCATCTTTCTCCTAAGTCATTGGATGGAATTATTAAAGGTGAGCGAGAATTAATAACATCATGATATGAAAGATTAGGCAGATTTATTGTTAGTTGTAGATCGCTAGAAGTCCCTTTAATTTCAGTTGGAATCTTGTTCTCTCCATAAACTAAAGTGAAGGCAACACTCTACCCACACCGCATACTAATATTTTTTAATTTTATTACATTATTATTATTATTATTATTATTATTATTATTTTGGGATTCTACAATGGAGTAAGCTTTTTTTAACCCCAATGATAGTGTAAAAAATTATTGATCATTGGCTCAACTTTTAACAGTCTAGATTAAAAATGCGCACCAAAACTACTACGTGCACAAAACACAAGATTATATATGAAAGAGAGAAAAAAAAAATCGAAAAAAGGAGGCTAGAACTCGCGACGGACGGGGCGATCAACGGCCGCACTATGAATTGTTAGAAATTCATGCAAACTATGAATTGTGAGTTTTTATCAATTTATCTTATAAAAGTACTAACCAAATACATAACATTTTCAACATATAAAAAATGTTTCTTTAAGAAATAATTCGAAATGCCAAATTTGAAATACTAATAAAATAAATAAACAATATTATTTTTAATGCCTAAATGTCCATGGAAACAAAAAAGATTAAAAAAATGATTAAAAAAAAGTTAAAGCATCTTGCTCATTATATTGTAAGAAAAGACAAAAATGAGTAAGATATGAAGAAAGAAAATATGACACATGGATTAATATAATTTATTGGATTAACCTAAATAAAAAATAAAAACTTTTTTATCATTGGATTTTAGGTTGAAAGAACAAAAAAGTACTTCATTCTCCTTTTTTTTTTTTTTTTTAATACTGTAAATACGTGTGTGTGTGTGTGTGTGTGTGTGTGTGTGTGTGTGTGTGTGTGTGCGTGCGTGTGTGTATCGCCTTGGGCATATATATAGCAACTCCACTCCACACACACACAATCAGCCCCTGATCATCGTCACCAAGCTGCGAGCCCACCCACGTTCACCATCAGATCAGAAACCATTAATTAAATGGCGATCGGCCTCACCAGGAACACTGAAATTTATTTAATTACAATATATATAAGGGTTAATGGTTAGATTCGTTCTTGAATTTTTAAGTAGGTGAAAGTTTGGTCCCTAAACTTTATTTTTTGGTAAAACTACCCCTGAACTTTTAAGTATGTGAGATTTTGATTCACAATCTATTTTTTGTTATTTAAATACCCCTAAACTCTTAAAAAGTGTGTGCTTTGCTCCTCATGTTAAATTTTAGACTAAGGTGGGGGTTTGATAATGGCATGACACCGATGGCGGAGGTCATCTCGGCTAGTAGAATACGACGACAAATATTTATTTTTGAACAAAAGTAAAATAGTTGCCCTAAAAAGTAAATAAACTCAAAGCAATATCCAATAGAACTATCAGTATAAATTGGGAAAAAAAAAAAAAAAAAACACACACACACACACACACACAAATCTTGAAAAACCTGGAAAAAAAATGATAAAAAAAGAAATAAAAATATTGTTTATTGTGAAGAGACGAATCAATTTAAAATAAAAGCCAATAAATAAAACCATCTTTTATTTGTCTATTTGTCAAAATTTATTTTTTCCGATTATTTATGATTTGGTGTTTTTTTTAATTCACAAAAGATTATTTTTTGTTGGGGATTTTTTGAACTTATTGAACTTTTAGGTTAATATAGTACTTTTGTTCAAAAAATGAAGTCGTTTGTCATTTTGTACAAGCTGAGATGATCTCCTCCATCAATGTTATTCCACCGTCATACACCACCATCCTGTAAAAAATTAACGGAAGGACCCAAATACATCTTTTTTTAAGAGTTGCGGGGTATTTTGACCCAAAAAAAAAAAAGAAGAGAGATTAGGGACCAAGCTCTCACCAATTTAAGAGTTCGGGGGTATTTTTACTAAAAAAATAAAATTTAGGGACCAAACTCTCACCTACTTAAAAGTTTGGGGACCAATCCAACAATTTGCCTAATATATAATATTAAAAAGGACTTACAGTAGGAGATCGATTTAAATGAAGTCCTAAATGTATGTCGTAATAATTTTGTTATTATTATTATTATTTTTTACCATGTACAAGAAGAATGACCACTTGTGTTCATGATCTTCACCATCATACTCAGTAGTGGATATTTATAGTACGTATGTAATGGCAAAACAACAGCGATCTTCATTCCGCTTATTACTCAAAAGACAAATATATATATGTATATATATATATATAGTACTTCAAAAGATCGACTTGATACCATCAAATTAAAGACAAGTCGAGGAAAAGCGGCGGTAAACTACGGGCAAGGATGAAAAAAGTTTTAGTGAATAAAAGAGGCTAATATTGGATAATAAAGATTAAGCATAATCCCTGGCTTTGCTTTTGATAATAAGCATAATCTCATGGTGAGATTGGCTCTCTGCCTCGCTATTCATGCTAGAAGCAGCATGTTTAGACTAAGAGAGCTCTGTGCTCTTGTTACTTTCCTGCTTTGGTTGCAAGGATCTCAATTTCATTACTTATTGCTCTGACTTAAAATCTTTTCATAACTTTTTAAGCATAGTACAAATAATTATGACGTATTTACAACAAAATATTTCTCAAAATATGTAAAGGAAAAAAAAAACATCCTATAACTTAAACATGGGGATGGATAACCACAAGATCTAATCCTTTGTGAAGGATGCCTCGTTAAATCTTGTAAGGAAAAAACCCCAACTTTTGGTGAGGAAAAATTCCAAACAAGGAAAAATAGTGCATGATCTTGAGCCGAAGCTTCCCATTTGAGCGTACATCTATAAACTCTACAGCCATCAAATTCTGACTGAATCACAACTGTTGGCAGACTCCTAGCTCCATGTCTAGTCCAGCACCAAAGTTAGCAGCATCAGGTTGAATGTTAAGTTCATCCTCCATCAATGTTGCGTTATACACTCCTTCTGTCATTGCTAACTCCTCGGCAGTGAATAAATCATCTTCTACGTCAACATTTTTATTCTCGAGACCGACATGTGCACTTGCCGACTCATAAGCGGGATCTTGTTGTTGAAGACGATCGGTGTAGGTCTCTTTTATCTGTGGCTCCCAGTTTTGATTGTCTTCTAACTCCATGTTTTGATGAACTTTTCTCCGTATGCTTTGACTATCATAAGCAAGATCTTGCTGTTGACAGCCTTCTGTGTCCAGGTTTTGTTGATGAAGATTAGCCTGTTTGGAAAGCTTTGTTATCAGGTCAACCAACTCATCTACTCCCGCATTTTCTAATTTCATTAACGGGTTGTATTTTTCATCTCCAATCAAAGTTTGAGAGTTCGAATTTTGATGAAGAATATGCACGTTTTGATCCTCATAATAACCGGGATCTTGCCGTTGAAGACTTACGAGATTGGCCTGTGATGCTAGATTAGCGGTAATGTGATTCGCTTGCGGTTGTCGTTCCATGTTTTGACGAGGCTCCTCCCCTAGTGGTGCATTAAATTGGACCTCTTGCTTACTGTCTTTGTTGTACACCTTGCACAAAACATCCCCATCCATCTGTAAAATTGAACAAAAAAGTTTAATAGTAATATTAAAACAATTTGATCTAATTTCAAAATGAATGAATGAATGTATGAGAATAAGTACCTTTTTAGAGTTTGATGGAATGGTGTACTCATACATGAGCCACTTAGTGTTTCGATTTTTATCAGAATTGATACGATAATTTAGCATCATCTTGCGCCCTATTTCACGTCCATTGTCATCTTTTATGGGTATCTTACGAGTACTAGCACTCCAAAATCCAACACAAGTCCCACGAGTAGGACCATTTCCGTTTTCGTAATTGAGCTTGTTTCTTGTGAAGATATACATCTCCCGTTCTCTTCTAGCTCCATATCCCACTGTTCATTAACAAGTAAAACTCTAAGTGTAAATAACATTAAGTAAAAACACTACCTTATATTTGGAAAACGGTCACCTAAAGAGAAAAACGACAACTAAACGTGATGAATGGCAAAAACTAAGAAGCAAGCCAAACGGCTGCTTTTCACAAAGAGAATTAATTATACTGGAAATTGTTCTTATATTAAAACCAAACAGCTAATTCAGCTTGTGCTAATATACTTGTCTTTTAAGCATTCAATCAACAAACGAAATAAGTGTATGACGTCGTAATTAAATTATTAGAGAAACCACTTTAGGCAAATTAGGAACTGTAACATTAAGACGACTAAAAAATTAGTGAAAATATAATTTATTATGCAAATAGTAGCCCCATGCATGATAAAGAGTTAACAAAATGCTTTCAAGTACCAGGGCTTTTTTTTTTTTTTTTTTGTTTTTTGTTTTTTTTAACTTCTCCAGATTTTTAACTCTCGTACTCAGTTTCAGTTTTTTTTCCCCTTCAAAATCTGATTAACAAGAGTCATCTTGTATTAAAAATTGCGGAAACAAATCCCTCGACAAAAAAAAATAATAATAATAATAATAATAATAATAAAATAAATAAATAAAAATTGAAGAAACAAATCTGTGATGAAATAACAATCACTAGCTTTATCAAGCGATTGATAATATCGCAAACATCTATTTCCTCCAACAAGCAAAAAATTAGTACATCCGCCTATTATCACATCTTCAACAAGAGAATGGACAAGTAATTGTTAGAGCAAATGCAATTAGCATACACACACACACACACACACTAGGAACGTATACACACACACGCAGAACCTATGTTTATATATATACAAGAATTGAAAAGAAACTAGATATTGAATAATGAATGACTGCATACTATTATACATGAAAAGAGAAATAAGAGTGTGACATATATATATATATATATATATATATACACCTTCAAGTTGCTCAGGTGTGTGGTCGTAAAGATCAACTTCTTTGATCATGTCGGGAGGCAAAGACAACCCCCCCAACTTCCTCGCCAAGTAGTAAGAGATCAACTCTTCATCAGTCGGCCAAACCAATATCCTGTCGGAATCTTCATCCAATCTTATCTTCTTCTACGCCACTAATATCGATTCAAAGATCAAGAAATTGTTGGTCTGTTGAATAGAAAAGAAACGAGTGAGTAGATAATACGGAGGAAGAGATTTGAGTTTTTATATATAGTATATTGAGATAGATACTGCATGTTTATCTTAAATTCTGATTCCATTAGGTTTTTAATTTTTTAACATTTATACCAAATAGGATTTGGAATCATAGCTTTCTAGTAATAGGGGCTTTTAATTATTTATTGATGTTATAGTATTCAAGTATTAATTGGATGAGCATTAGCGGTATTATTTCGAAAATTGAATTTTCAAGCCTTTTATTAGTCAAATAGGATTTGGAATCATAATAATATAGAAAATATAATATAATATAACATAACACACACACACACACGCACACACATATAGATAGTAAGATCAACGCTAAGATTTTCAAAAAAAAAAAAAGTAACTTTAATTTTTTCCTACAATTTTTTTTTTCCATACCTATAAATCATATACAATCCTTTTTATTTATATACTTTTTTTTTCATTGATTAGCAGGATAAGAGTTTATTCAGCAATTAATGCTAGTGAAACATGTAACAGTATATATTTACCACGTTTTTTCAAAAAGAAATATATACTTAGAACGAAACTTCCCCTTAATTAAAAAAAAAAAAATTCAAACATATCAAAGTAAACAAAAATATAATTTTCAGTGTATAAAGATCATTTGAATGGTGAAAAAAATATTTGAGAGGGATGTGTTATAAGGAAATTTAATATTTTCAAAATTAAGTGGGGTGTGTGTTTAGAAGGAGATGTAAAAAGTTAAAAGGGATGTGCCAATAAAATCATACTAGTACAATAAATTCAAATATAATAATCTAACAAATCCTTGACAAGACAACAAATTCTTTTAAGCACTCAAAAATTATACCTACTCAGTCTAACACAAAATTTTAGAATAGCAAAAATTAAAAATTCTATCATAATGCAAAATAAATACCTGCTCTTAGCCTTTTTTGTTGAATACTAATCTTGGTCTCTAAAAATAAGGCGTAAATAATGATTTAGAAAAAGAGTCACGGGCTAATATATAGATTATTGTATTCTTAATATTAATTGGATTAGGACTTCTTCAAAAATTGAATTCTAAATCTGCAACTAGCAAACTCAATCCTAATTTCATTTTAATGTAAATTCGTATCTCTTTAGAACTTGAGTCTAAACAACGTACCATGCACACATAAATAAATAAGTCACTTTCTTCTCAATTTTCTTTCTTTCAATCCATTCCCTCTCCTTTTATCTTTATTCAATTCTCTCTATTCTCAATTCTCCTCGTTTCAATTCATTTTTTCTCCATTATTTTTCTTTTCTTTTCGCACTCTTGAATTTCTATTTTTGATCATTCACTTCAACATGGATACCGACGACGAAGAAGGTGGTGCAGCTGCGCATGGGACTAGGGGGTTACAAGTGAGCAAGAGTAATGTATCAGCCTACGGAGGCAATGGCAGTCCGACACGATGGCTCATTCGGTCGGGTTTCGGTTTGTGACGACGGATGAAGAACTGATCACTCACTGGAAGGTGTTGGGGCAGCCTTTTGTCTCTTAACTCATTCCGAGCTGTAGTTGATCTCTTTAAATTTTATTAAATAATTTCTTAAATAAACACAAAATTAAGCAATCAGGCGGGATGGTTCTCTCAATTAGAGATTTTAGATTCGAGTCTTCATTGCTATAGTGATAAGGATATGTAAACAAATCCATTTCAAGTAAAATCCATGTATCATGCGGGATCTCCTCTTTCTAAAATTATCTAGATTCACCATTTTTTTTTTTTTTTTACCTCTATAACCTTATTTTTTTCGGGCAAAAAAAAAGAGAGAGAGAGAGAGAGGTATTTATTGAAGAAGTCCCTTCCTCCGTCTAAAGGAAGGAACCAAACTCCCCCTTTTTCTCTAAAAGCCATCACATTCTCCTCTTCTACTAATTCCCTCTCTCTCTCTCTCTCTCTCTCTCTCTCTCCCCCTAACCATTACCATTCACTCTCTTCACCAGCCTCACTTCAGTACTCCACCATTTTCCTCGGCCCTCTCTCTCTCTCTCTCTCTCTCTCTCTCTACAATTTTCTGAGAATTTTCTACTTTTCTCTCTCCAAAATTTCCTGTCAAAAAAATACCACTCTCTCTCTCTAAAATGCTCTTTCATTTTTTTTTTTTTGTGGGACATGTTGTTTTTCCTTGTTGGGGGGTCATTAGTAATCATACATGGGTTGCATCAATTGCATTCTAGTTTTAATTGAATTCTAAAATCTGCAACTTGCAAGCTCGATCCATTAGCTTTCTATTAGTCAAATAGGATTTGGAATCATATTGTTTTTCCCCCCCGTAAATCAACATATATACATTTTTAAACTATACAAAGTCACGCTTGTTAATTAATCGGCAAATCATTGTACATGTTTACATAATCGACTTAAAAAATATATAATAAAAAAAACAGATTTCATGTTTCTAACTGTGCTTCCACACCCACAAGCCGCCCCCCCCCCCCCCCCCCCCTCTCTAAACACCCCATAATTTTGAACAAAATTTTCATAAAAATCCCTCTAAAAAAATTTGCTCGTAATAATCCCTAATTACTCATTATAGAGTTATTAGCCCCTGATAAAATGTTATGGCATTGTCACTGTTATTGACCACGAGTTATCTTTGACTTTGATACATTTCATGTTTTGTTGATGAAGATTTAGGCGCATCACTAGTGTTAATAGGGTTGATAATCATTTTCATCCTCCGTTCTTTGTTTTTTTTTTTTGTTTGTTTGTTTTTTCAAATAAATCCGCTTCTTATTTCACTAACTTGGTAATTAGGTTTACTAACTCGTCTACTTCATCCTTTTCCATCTCCATTTGTGGGTTGTATTCTTCATCTCCAATGGCAGTTGAGACTTCACATTTTGATGGTCTTTGAAAATATATCGAGTACATAATTATTTTGAAAAACAGAGATATGGGCTATTAGAGATGTTTTTTTGCTTTTTTATATTGATTGGATTAGTATTACTAGTACACTATTTCGAAAATTGATTACACTTGTATGTTTATATGTTTATTACTATTGTTACATTTTTACGCTTTTTTTTTTAATCTTTAATAACATCCAATGATATTTATAAGACTTATATATATATGAATATATATCTTCTGCCATGAATTTCTTATATAATATTTCAATTTAAGCTACAACTAAATTTGCTTCAATTTTTTTGTTTGATTTATACGTGGAAATAGATATGTCAATAATATTACGGAAATGGTAACGCATAGATTATTTTATAAGTACTTTTGAAGTTTATAGTAGGCTTGTAAAAGATAATAACTTAAAGTATTATTCACAGATAAATCCTTAGATTTTTAGTAAATAATTGATTTACGGTTAATTTTTAGTAACATATTTATGTGCATAGTTTCAATTCAATTTAGAGAGAAGAGGAAGGAGGATTTTTTTTTTTTTTTTTTGATAATGTGAGGTCATAAATTTGATTTTTTAATTTATTATTATGTTTAAAATTTTATGCTATAATTTACTATTTCACATTCACAAATGCTATTTCACTCTTTATGCGATAATAGTACCTACTAATTTGTATTGCTGAATACTTAATTCATGCAGCCTTCTCTAATCAGTGGAAAGTTATCGTGTTAAAAGTTTGAGTCTAATTCTTTTCGTAAAGTCATAGCTTCTGGTTATTGTAACTTGTTTAATTGACTAGTCTGGGTCATCGTGCCTATGGCGCTTTTTGCTTAAGTTTTTTAAAATGTTATTGACAGATCAATATAAGTTGTAGTTGTTGTTTGTGTTTTTTTTTTTTTTTTTTTTTTTTAATATTTATTTTCCTTTTCTTAATAGGAAAATTCAGAATAAGTTTAAAAATACGTATGTATAAATTTTTCTTAAAAAATAAACGTGCAGTTTTGACAAAACAATGAACATATTCAAAAATTTATAGTTTACTTGGTTATTGATTAATAGTCATCGTATTAGATTGAAAACTGATTTATTTACGATAATGTCATAATTAATTATTTGTTTAAATAATCTGTTAGCGTTTTTTTTCTCGTCTTAAAATTAATTAATTTGGGTTAAAAATCCAAATGAAGGGAGACAGTGAGAGAGAGAGAGAGAGAGAGGCCAGTTCCACGCTCCACATTCAAAAGATTAAAATTTACACTCTCAAAATAAAAGTAGCTCTAAAAAATTAAACTCTTCACAAATCATAGAAATTTGTAGTTTATTTTGGCGCTTGCAAATAGAATACCGAATATATTTTTTGTGCAACTATTGACCTTTGATATCCTAACGTATTTCTATTTCTTAATTTTAATCTATAATGTCAATACACTGTATGATTTTATCAAATATATTCGTCTTATACAGGATTAAAAGTTTTTTTTTTTTAATTGGAAAAGAAAAAAGGTTTGTTGAATTCACTATCCAACATAAAGGAATCTATAATAGGACAAAAGCATATAATCTAAATCAACAAAGCTATTTGTTATATATCCTCCTTATATTTATTTTATGGACTATAGATATAGTAAATGTACATGGCATAGAACGAGTTAGCTAAAAACAAATTGGTATGAGGCGTGAGAACTTAATAAGCCAAGTGGATTGCCTAAAACCCATTATATTTAGCCTATATTTGGTGAATGAGTTTAACTCAAACTCAATTTCAATTTTTCATATTAATTTTTATCTTTTTCTGAACAGTCAACAAAATTTATAATTATTTTTTAAAAAGTCAATTCAACTCAACTTAAACTTAAAACTTTCATCTCGTCTCAAACTCAACTCAAACACCAAAGGAACCCAATTTAAGTTAAAAAGGAACAAGTTTAAACCATTAGATTAAAAGGTTGAAGAACGAAAGTGTAAAATGCATCACCACTTCTATATAAAGTTATAGATATAAAAATTATGGTTGCGTTTGTGTTAAATAGGAATAAATAAATTAATAAAGAAATAATTGACAGCGAAATCCTGGCCACAAAAATTATAACTAAGTGGGAAATATGAACGTCTTAACTTGAGTTGTCTGTAGCTAATGGGAAATTGCAGCATTTAACATATTTAAAAGGTATTAATGAAAATTAAAATATATATATGTTCAAATGATGTAAAATTACGACATATTTAATTTTATTTTTAATTTATTCAAATTTTACCCTTTTCTCCCTCCACGATCCCTCACAATCCCCCTTTCCTCTATCTCACTGCTCATTTTCCCCCCTTCATCCCTCACAATCCCCCTTTCCTCTATCTCACTGCTCATTTTCCCCCCTTCTCTCTTGCACGCACGCCCGCCGGCAGCGGAGAAGACGATGGTGATGGGCACGACAGTGATAGCGAACACGACGAGATCATGCCTCTGACCGTGATGGTGATGGTGATGGGAATGCAACAGATGGCCCCTCTCTCTCTTCGCAACCTCACTCAAGATTCTCCGTTGCGATTCGGAGACCACCTTGTTGGAGCTCAACGTGAATAAAGATTCTGAGCTCCATTAGCAGTTTGTGAACTTCATCGGGAGAGTGCGATCTCCACTTTTCTAGCACGATTTGCATTATTTCTGGATTTGAGTAATTTTTTGAACGAGCTTTCTCCAACAACGAGGGGGCTACCTCTCTGCGAGTTTTCTTGTCCAACACGTTTCATGGTGGACACTAGGGGTGGCAATACGGGTCGCGACACGACGACACGACTCGAAAACGACACGAATTTCACGGGTTCGGGTTAGGAAAAATAGGTGGCGGGTCGTGTTCGGGTTGGGAAAATTTGACACGAAAAAAAAACGGGTCGTGTTCGGGTTGGACCCGTTTTTTTCGTGTCAATTTCGTGTCAGTTTTCGTGTCAATTTCGGG
>JAFMPE010112735.1:1477-48948 GCA_024759925.1 Ficus religiosa | reverse complement strand
TATACATGCATACATTCCTCTTTTGAGTACATTTGAGAACCATGGTTGCAGGATTGACCACACGGCAAGATTCTTCACTAAACCCTTCACGTCGTCTCTTCTTTGGTATAGAAAATGCAAAGAAAAGAATGGTGATACATTAGGGTCGGCATAGCTGATATACATCATATATATATATATATATATGAGAGGGAGATGGGCACCGAATAAGGCTAGGAGGGAAAATGGCACCGAATAAATAAGGGGATGCAAAAAAGTTGAAAAAACAAAGGTGTTGGGTGCATGTTGACACTTGAACACGCTCCCAAAAAGACAGACGTGGGATTAGTTAAATTTATACGTGCCTTGTGCTTTGCACTGCCAAGTGGGTTTCCTATAATCATTATTACTTCTTCTCATAATTGTGTTTACGACCGTTTTTGCTTCGCTTTGGTCGGATCTTTTTCCTTTCTTAAACGGCTCTCACATTTCAGGTTTTCTCCGAACTTTTAATTTTTTTTTTTTTAAACCTTTTTTTCTGGATACAAGTCATCAGCTCTTGCTTTCTTCTTCGTTCCTCCCCTTTTTCACTTCGATCTTATCCAACCAGTACGATCTTTAAAATAATAATAATAATAATAATGATAATGATAAAATTATGATTTTGGAAAATTTATGTAATTAGCAACTTGTTTGTATTTTTAGTTTATAGAGAAAATATGTCATCTACTTTAATCTCATCAAATATATACCATTAGTCCTTGATGTTTTAAGTTTATGTGATAAAGAGGTTAACATTTAATCTTGACTATAAAGATGAAAATACCCTCAAAAAGTAAAAGAAAAATTTTATTAAAAATAAGAAACCCGAAACAAAGAAAATAATTCCTTTCGTTTTCTTTTTGTACAAAATCCTTTTTCCTTTGCTTCTTTTTTTTCCCTTTTTTTTTTTTTTTTTTTTTTTTTGGTATTTGGATGTTTCTATTTTTTCCCCCCTTAGTTCTCTCAGAACATTATCGTCATTACATAATCAGAATTAAATAGCTGTACAAATTTATACTTTTTTCCTGGCATGTATTTGATAAGCTGCAAAATAAAAGATATATTATCCATCAAAAAAAATAAAAACACGTAAACTTCTCCAAACTTTAATGAATTGTTGGGTACATAAGAAATTATTTGCTGATGTAAGTGTGCTTAAAGGTAGCACCAAAACGATGTCGTTTATAGGAGAATGTCTAGAAAGAGTAGGATATATATATATATATATATATATGAATATGTATGTATTTAAAATAGGCCTGAGAAAGGTTAGGTGTGTATGGCTTACACGTTTAAAGTTGATAAAAATCACAAGCCAAAAACGAATAGAAAGAGGGAAGAGAACCACACACACACGCCACAGTTTTCAACGTTAATTAGCTGCCTTTGTCTCTTTCCCTTCTTTTCCTTCCTTTCTTTGTTGAGTACTCATATAAATTAGCAATTGCTGTCAGTTCTTCATTTCATATCAACAGAAAGGGGGGAAAAAATAAAAATAAAAAATAAAATTTTGTCACTTTAATTGAGTATTGAGCTGTAGTTTTTGTGGACCAACTTTCACTTTTCGGGCGGGCCATATAAAGATTCGGCTCACGTCTGTTTTTTTATATCATTTTTTTAATAATATCATATCAAATCATATGTTTAACTAGTATAATTTTTTTAATTATTGTATCTTATCAGAAAAACAATTTAATTAAGATAATATAATGTTTTTTCTCTATTTATTTCAATCATTCCTCAAAATTTCAAATGTTTTCATTTACTAATATTTTAAATGATCATTTGATAAGCAACAATTGAAATTGTATGAAATATTATAAATTATTGCCTTTTTTTTTTTTTCCTAAAAACTTTAAAGCAAATCACAGTGTTTGCTTGTTAAGCATGTTTTCCTCGTGCGTGTAAAGGAAATAGACCTCGCAACTCTGTAGGACCAAGAATTAATTCGGATTTGACATCTAGGGAAGAAAAACTTTGATCAGAGTATTTAAATAGCCAACAAGAAAAAAAAAATTTAACAAAAATTAATAGGACTATTTGATTTGATGTTCGTTGGACATGATTCGGTTTTCTTCTTCCAATTATTCTCTGTTGCGTTTGCTTCAGGTGAACCATTAGAGATTTCGGTTTTCTTCTTCCAATTATTCTCTGTTGCGTTTGCTTCAGGCGAACCATTAGAGATTTCGACTTTGAAAACGTAATAAATCAAGCAAATTAGTAGCTAGAGGTTCAGCTTGCTCTACAAAGATCATTAATGGCTGCATGTAACTAATATTTTGAAATTAATTGACGATGCAATTGATTTTTTTTTTTTTTTTTTTTGCCCTCTTTATAGGTGAGAGGGTGATTGACCTTCACTTGTTAAAAAGAAACGAATATACTTTTAAACTCGACAGCAACAATCGATAGTTAGACCTAATTTTCATTAATAAAGTAGGCGATTTGATTATTTCTACTAGTCAAATCCCTCGAGCATGGACCTTATATCATTAACTACCATTTACCTAACGTGGGACAATATGTTTGCTGGCTTTAAGAGATCACTTGAGAGAGGAAATCGTCTTGCGTCGGGACATGGATTTCCAATTCCAGTTCCCCTATTTGTTGAAGTCCCACATTATTCTACTTAAAAAAAAAAAAAAAAAAAAAAAAGGAACAAGTCCCGCATTTTCTTTTTTAATTGGTACAATGCTACCAATCAGTCGCAACCTTCAATTATTTTCTTTTCTCTTTGTTTTTTTTTTTTTTATTATTTATATGGATTATATATGGGAAACTATTTATCGTAAAAATACTTTTAAGAGTTACAATAATGATACTGAATTATTTATCATTCTGATATGTATATATATTTTTAATTTATGACAATGATTTGGAAATGGAAACATAACCAGCCGATCTCCTTTCGTGTGCTTCCAGATTTCGATTAGTGCTTGCGTGGAATTCTCACAGCAACTAGCTACTGCTTAAACAGGTATTTGTGATCTAATCAATCCTGAATATAGATAAGAGTCTAGTCTAGCACATAAATTTTTCTTTCAAGAATTGCGTTTGACTTTTTCCAATTCAAATCCGTGTAAAATATTGCAAAACTTTAATATATAGTGAATACTCTCTTTTTCTGTATTAATTAAAACTATTTTTTAGCCGTTAACTAAATTTTTTTACGGTCTAATCTAACAAATATATTTTATAAAAAATTACGATATACAATACATTATTATTTTTTATTATAAATCAAATAATTAAAAATTAATTCAACTTAATTAGACATGATGAATCCGATTTAGGCGACGCAAGATACCACCCACTAGAAGGAAGGTGCGAACTGTGAAACCACATGTTATGAGAAGAAACTTAAAAGAATTGCCCTTGGATTATCTTTTCATTTCCTCTTCGTATTTATAGAGTGTGTAGGCAAGGAAAAAGTGAGCAATAAGATTTATGAACAATAAAAAAATGAAAATTGCTTGATTGGCCTTTAAATTTTTATACTTGTGTAACTCTGATCTCTATTGTTTTTTGTAATTGAAATGAGTTCAAATTATTAAAAACATTATTACAATATTAGTTTTATCCGTTAATTTTTGGACAAAATTATAGATAAATATTTTCAAAATATTACACAGTAAATAAGAGAATCCCACATCAAACACTTAGAATATAAGATCGTTATAGAATATAAGATCGTTAGAATTAAGTAAAAGTTCAACTATTCAACATTTTGCATTATTACTGTTTTTTAACGCATGGAATTCTTCGTGATTTAGAGCTTTATTTTAAAGTTATTTTTTGACTAAAGCCATGATTTATAACTTCTTTCACTAGAGAAAAAGGAAAAATATGGTATAAGAGATTACTCGAAATTATCTTTCTAAGCGCAACTACAAAAGTATTCTCACTTGAAACATTTTCTGTAATTATAGTTAGTTACTTACGTTGAGAGATCAAACATGCCATTTTAATGTTATCAAAAGCATTGAACAGATAATATATGAAAATAATCTCTGGTAAAGTCATGATTTAGAGCTCCAATCACGAGCAAAACATTATTCTTTGTATGTTTTTTTGCCCTTTCATTAAAGTAATTTCCCTTTCTTTAAAAAAAAAAAAAAAGAGAGAGAAAGAAAAAAAAAAAGAAATTGGCCATATTTTTGGGGGCTAGTTAGAAAATATTATTTAATTTACTATCCATTTGATTCTACTATTGAAATTGAAAATTTTAAATTATTATTGGTTAACTTTTTAATAATTAATTATAATTTTTATTAATTAAAAAAATTAAAATTAAAATTAAAATTGAAATTTTAAATTAGAATTAAGATATCAAATAAAGGCTTACTCATGCTTACGAGTCATACACATTTATTCATTCCAAGATTATCCTCTCCATCTCAATTAGGATATATCAGTATTTTCACTGCTTCACGCGCTTCTCCAAAGGAGCGTGAACATCACAAACTGAGGAAATTGTTTACTATATATTCCGGGGCGGTCGTTTTTTCGCCAAAGAGAATTTGAAAGAAGATAAGGTACCACGTCACTTGGTCCCACATTATCACCACCACCGTTTTCCATATCCACTTCAATCCCCCAACGAGTGTTCCACACGAGCCACTCCTCTTTCTCTGTGGGTCCCTTTGCCCAACGCTTTTTCTTTTTCTTTCTCTGTATATATGTTACTTTTCTCTCAGCCCAAACGCCACCAAAAGGAAAACGTTTGAGAAAAGCAAGGATTACACCGCCGTGTCTTTTTTTTTTTCCCCCCCCTCTTTATCGAGAAACTGGACACGAATTCCCGAGAAATAAACAAAGTTGTGCCTATTAGAACTCTCCACTTGTATCTCTGCATCTGAATTTCAGAGGTTAAAAAAGGAAAGAGAAATCTCCCCAAACAAATCGAACGCCAGTTGGATAGAGTTTCTGGAGTTCCATTCTATCCATTTGCCTCGAATTTCGCAAAAACCTCAGAATTTTTTGTTGATATTTTTCGCTTCTTCATACAGTTTTTCCACCGGGTATTTTCTATTTTCTTTTTTTATTTTCTCGCGAAGAAAAAAAAAAGGAAGGAAAAGGAAAGAAAGATGATGAGAAGGGCGCAGCAAGATCAGCAGTCCGGGGTTTTGTACGAGCTCTCGTCTCTAGTCCTCAACATCCTGCGATCACCTCCGTCGCCGATCCAGTTCTCCGATCAGTCTCTGCCGGTGCCGGCTCCGCCGCCGCCGTCGTCATCGTTGTCGAGGCGGTCTCCGCATCAGATCTCGCCGGCGGGATTCGCTTCGCTGCTGTTAGGGATTTCGCTGGCGCTGATGCTGTGCGGATCGGTGACGTTCTTCATCGGATTCATACTGATGCCGTGGGTTCTCGGATTGGTGATGGTGTTCTATGTGGTCGGGATCGTCTCGAGCCTCTCCATGTTGGGACGCTCGATTCTTTGTTACGCCACGGCTCCTTCCAACCCGCAGAAGGAGATTCCTGGTACGTTTGATCCTTTTACTTTTTTTTTTTTTTTTTGGGCTGGATTGTTGATCTTTTGACTTTGAAAGGTCGTGTTTTGATATTATCTCTCTCATGATTTGTGCTTTTTTTTACACGAACTATGACTGAACTGATTTTTGTGGTGCCAAATTATTTTTATTTTCTTTTGTTTTGATCCTAAGTTTAGAAATTAGGAAAGGAGGATAATTTCTCTTTTGAGAGAGGGGGAAAAAAAAAAAAAAAAGCCACTAACTTTTTTTCTATTTGTTTTTTTGTTTTTTTTAATTATTTGAAAGATTATGGATTGGTTTTCCTTCACACATGTTTCATGTTTTATATGTTTTCTTACAGTTCTCTTTGTCGCTAATTATCTCTGCTTGTCCTGGTATTGTACCGTATTAATCAGTTCATAATTGGATAAGGAACAACTAAGCCAAATATAAGTACATAACAACATATCATGAAAAATAAGATAATTTCACGAATTAAATGAAATTGAAATATAACTTTGATCAGGTAAAGTTGGGAAAGCAATGCAATTTTGGTTTTATAGAATCATAAAATTTTGACACATACTTAAAAAAATGGTAAGTGTCATTATTTTTTACGTCATGACACGAACATGAAGTATTTGTTGAGCTATTAAATCCCGTTGTTTCAAGGAGAATCGATCGTGTCTTACCTGGATTTTACAGTGTGGGACCTAAGAGCTCCTACCCAAACTATTTTCCTCCCACCCGCGGAGCTAGCTCCAGCGGGATTATGTCCTACTTGGTTTATATTGCTTGTAAGCGAATTAAATGAAACAAAACAACACCATGACAAAAGTATATCAGTTTATGACCGAGCCCTCAAAATCATACTGTCCTTGAAAAAACAGAGGTGTTAGTAGGAGTACCTCCCCAAAGTATCATAATGAGTATTAGCATGATATGTTTGATTTTTTCAACATGTGGACTGAGAAGAGATTATAATCTCACTTATCAAGATGACAACCATGATTAAGTCCTCTACCTCTGCATGTTTGTGGCAGAGCCCATTCAAACTAGGCTTGCTAGACAATTTCCAACAAAATAACTTGGATTATCAAGTCCAAAGCCGGTAAACACGACAATAACATCCAACAAATTTGATAAAAACAGAGAAAGAAAACAAATCGCCATCCTCTCCCTTTGTAGATCAGCTTCACTTCCCCTGTAATGTAGGTTATATAAAGACGTTTGTGGGAATTTATGGTAAAACTTTATTCACGTTTCCCCTTTTATATGAAATAAAAGGAGCCTCATCTGTTTACAGAGAAGTTTTTCTTATACACGTTGCCCAATATACTCTACCATATTTGGTAGGAGCCGCCGAATATCTAGTAACGTTTTTTGCTTATTTTGAAGATTGCTCATTTACCCTTCCCATGATTTTATGGCTGCAGCATGGAAAGTATTGTGAATATGAGGACTAGGAGGCGGGTGAGACAGAGAGAGACGGAGCAGCACAAAATGTTGTTGTGATTGATTTGATGCATCTAGAAATATATGACAAACTACTGAAGTTATAGGATCTTCTTCAAAATATTTTCCTGCAGGAGAACTGTACAGAACCCGTCTTATCAAATTATACTGATATGTGGATATGGCTTCTTTTGTTAAAAGTTGAAATAGCGAAATCAATGAAGGTTTCTGATTAGCACCACCAGCCATTTCTTGCCTTGCTCAAGTTTTTTTTTTCCCCGCCCTTTATGTCTTTTTCAATTTGTAAATTTATTTTTATGATTTGTTCGGTGAAACGGTTTAATTAAAGTTAAATTGTATTTTTTTATCTCAGTTTTTATCTTTTTTTGAAAAGTTAATAAAAATTATAATTAATTTTTAAAAAGTCACTCAATTCAAATTTAAAATTTCAACTCAAACTAATTTACCAAAGGAATCCTTAGGCATCGTGTAAACATTGAAGTAAAACATGAAATCCAAAAATGCTAAACGACCCCGACTCAGAGAGTCACGTTTTAATAGAAATAGAGTGGGTGCATTGATTCTCTCTGAGTCGGGTAATTCAGAAGTACTCTGATTTCGTTCTTATTTTACGTACCCTCTTTTCATTTTGTCCTTTCTTGGTCATTATATCTCAGAAAGTTTTGGTTCTTACTCTCTAGTAAGCTTTGTGGGGCCAGGAAAGGGGGTGACAGATAATACTGAGCATTTTGCCCGTGATTACATCAGACTCGGTAGTCAGTTCCAATTCCGATGGCTTCTGCCTAAGTGCATGGTCAAGTCTGGTTGAGATAAAGATGCATTTGAATTGGACCATTTCGAGAAATATCTAGTGGTTACTTCATTACCTGTCGTTTCCATCATTTCTTTTGGATTTTCTTCGACTTTTTATGTGTAACTCATGGGGGTCATCATTTATATCCCCAAGTTGTGATTGGTGGATGCGTGGTTGGAGGTTGACCTCATTGATAAAATGGCAAGTTGATTGTAAAATAATAACAATAATAATAACAATAAAAATAAAGGTAGGTATAACATTCTTATTTTATTTTTTTTTTTACTTATTTTTTAAAATTATTTATTATTTTAATTTTAAAAAATTAAAAAATTATTTGCTCCATTTCTTAATTTAAAAAAAAACTCTTATAATAAATTATGTTTTTTCTTTCTCTTCCTATTGCAGTTTAAATCCCTATATATATATATATATATTATTTTTTTTAATGTTCTATTGTGTTGTTAATTTTTAATTCATTTTCACCAGATTTTTTTTTAAGATAAGATTCTTTTCTTTTGATTATTATTATTCCTATTTTCAATAGTTTTTATAATACCATGTTATAACTATTTTTTTATTTTCTAAGAGATAACAAACAAATGAAAAAAACGTATACATGATGTGAATATATAATCTAATATATTGATTCAATTGGTTATTTATTTTATAAATAATTAAGAGAAATAATTAGGAGTTTATGTAAACTCTGAATTATGAACTTTTTCTAATTATCTAATAAAAGTATTAATCAAGTTCATAACATTTTCAACTATACTTGTGGAATATTCAGCTTCATTAGTATATTATCATTAAGTTTTTATCGTCTCAAGAAGAAGTATACCAAAGAATAAGTTCATAGATTTTTATCTCAACATATAAACTGATGAAGAATTTTTATTGGATATCTAAAAAGAAAAAAGATATCGTGAGAAAAAATTTTAAAAATAAAAATAAAGCGAAACATATTTAAAAAAAAAAAAAAAAACTATGCTATGATTTAGATTTACTCCGTAGAGAAAGAAGAAAAAAAGACAAATAATTTAGTTGAAAAGGCTCTTTGGGAAAACTAAGGAATGAAACAAGTAATTTTTTAATTCTAAAATTAATATGGTAAGTTATTTTAAAAATTAGATGGGAAAACCAAAATAGAGAGTGTCAGTAAACCCACCTTAATAATAATAATTGCAAAGTTATGTTTCTACTAATAGTTGAATTTATATGACATCATTAAGGAGGAAAGCACCTTAATGACACAAATTTATAGATCATTACACTAACATGACACAAAAGATTAACACAAGACCAATATGATACAAAATTAAACTAAAATTAACTAAAATTTGTGTAATATTGGTCAATAATGGAGAATTTGTATTATGCTAGTCAATAGATAAAAAAAAATATGGTTATTTAAATAATTTTCTCCATAAAAAAAATTAAGTGATCAGACTCTTATAATGTTTGTATATAAATTGAACATTCAAATCCATTTGTCAAATTGTAGAAAATGGGCTACTCTAGCCAATTCTTAACCACAGTCATATTATTTAGCCTACATTTGGTATTTGAGTTTATTTTAAATTCAACTATATTTTATGATTGGTTTTTTGTTTTTTTCTAAAAAAATCAATAAAAATTATAACTTTTTTTTTTTTTGGAAAAGATAACTAATTTCAATTTAAAAGTTACATTTTATTTTAAATTCAACCCAAACACTAAACGCTCTCTTTGATTTTGATTTTCAACCTATAGACTTATTAGGAGGGTAAAGGGCAGGTTTGGGGCACATTAATTTGTTTAAATTAAAAGACTAAGTTATATTTTTTTGTCATGATTTAGAACATCTGTCATTTGTCATATTAAACTCATTGTAAGATAAATCTCCTTGTTGATGGTAATATCGAATTAAAATATTAAAAAAATAATAATAATAATTGCTACACAGGATGAGTAATCGGAATCTCTAAATCTATCCCCGCCTCCTAATCCACCACAAAAATCTGTTTCAAAACAAGTATTCATAAACCAACAGATTCACAGTAAATTGCCATCCCCAAAATCAATATACTAATGCCTGTCAGCCTGTGTCCATGGAAGTCTGAAAGCATATCCCACGTCTTCTATGCCCAATGGATTTTCATTTGGAATAATAGCACAGCTCTTTATATATTACTACTCCCTGTATTTATTTTTCAACTCTCTCGTCTTTTTCGAGCCATCATTTGGTTTTCTTCTTCTACAATCTTTTGCATCATTTTTAAATTGATAATTCACTTTTTTGGAACTATAAAAACAACTCTTTGATGCCCACACGTGGCACGTAGAATGGATGACGTGTCAAATGTTCAACGGTATAGGAAATGGTCCAATCATAAGAGGACATCAAACTGCCATGTGTCCTAATACGGAGAGAGGGCGTGTTCTTTTACCTTTCTCATTAGATTAGTGTTCTTCTTTCAATACTTTAATCATCAAATAATCAAGTTTCATAAGCCATATTTATTTTTGGTTTAAAATAGAACACCATGGAAACTGCTGAATCGCTCCACCGCTAGCAAATAGTTTCTTAAAGCTACCAATAAGATTATGGGATAATTTTTTTATTTTAAATTCCTTAAATTAACTCAACCCTGATTTTTACCTTATTAATTAGGGATTTTCGATCAATCAAAGTTTTTTTTTTTTTTTTAATCCGTTCAATGGTAAAATTTCGACGGATAAATACGGTTTTCTTCTTATTAAAAACCACCAAGATAGAAAGATTTTAAAATTGACTTAACTAAGCCGCACATTTTCCTCGCATACCTTTTTTCTCAATTTTAATTGGCCCTATCGAAACCATACATTATCACCGCATGTCTTCTTCTATTTTAATTGATGAATGAAATAAGAAATAACCAATTTATGATAATTTCATAGAACAAACACGAGACAATTTAAAAGTTACAAATCAAAATAAGAGTTTTTAGATACTTTTAATCATTTGTTCAGAAACTAAAAATGAAATTAACCTCAAGTTCATATAACAATGCTTTAAAGGAGTTACACTTATTTGTATTTGTCCTTTCAGTCATCGCAATTTGCATAACAAATAACACTACTAGTCATGAAAAATACCACATAACACCATGAATCTTCACTCTTGAAACACAACATAACAAGTAACAACAATTGGAAACTAGGGAGTATTTTCTTCACACCAACAAAACAAAAATGAAAAAAAAAAAAAAAACATTTAATAATTAACAGGGTGTGTAGATGATATATATATATATATATATATATCATCCAGTGTAGATGTGGACACCAATGGCGATGAGGAGGATAGTGATGAGACCAAAAAAGATGACTGTATGAACAAGAATGGAAATCCCACTGGTCTGCATGTTCCCAAACTCCACCACTCTGTTCCTCCCAGGCAACTGGAATAACAGCCCTGGACTCAACAGCACAAACAGCACCACTGCTATCACCACTGGCCCCCAATCCGCCATTGATCTGATCTCTATCTCTCTCTCTCTCCTCTGTTTCTCTCTCTAAAATTACAACACTCTGGAGATTATATTTGTGTGTCTAAAATAGATTGAAAGTGAAGCACGAGCTAGATAGAGGTAGAGGTATAAAAAGAGAGAGACATGTAGATGTAAAACTACAGTGTTGATGGTAGACAAGAGATTGAAGAAAAGAATATGATCAGATCAGTGTTGGAGAAGAAAACTCTATTTCTTTCGATTATATATAAAGCCTTCAACTTTTTTCTTTTTCCTTTTTTTCTTTTTTTTCTTTTCTTTTTTTTTTTTTGGGGGGGGGGGGTGAGATAGAGCCTTAATTTTAGCAAATAAAATAAAATAGAAAAAGAATGTGTCTCAATTAAAATATGATGAGAGGCTTAACGCTAGTTTATAATACATTTACTTTTAATAGAAAAGTCAAGAGTTCAGCTTAAATTCAATCAATAAATAAGTAGTAATAATATAGTGCGAATGTTGAGAATTTATTCAAATATATAATTTTTTAACATACTTTAAATTGTAAAATTTTATATACTTGATTTTTAAGTAAAAATATTTAAATTTTACATCTTATTATAAAGTTACGTGGTAAAATATCCGATAAAATCACATAGTTATGATGGAATGTGTAACCAAAAAAATACTAAAGCGGTCCATGCTACTTTATGAACAATTTTTGTAAAATACCTTATCATATATCCTAAAAACTTACTAATAATTTAACAATGGAGAAAGTAAGTTAATTATTATGTCACGGTCGGTGGCTTAAGGAGAGATGCCAAAGGCCTGCCCACGTGGCAGCATCAGAAGGTGAGTTATTCCAACAAGTCACCATTTCCTTGACGTTGACGCCACGTAAATCTTTATTTTATTGTAAATCCACATTCTTCTTTTCATTATTTTATTTTTATCTGCGTGTTAAAGAATAAATCCACATAATCTTGTGACTGTTGGTTTGTTCTTAGTTTGTTGCACAGGTCAGCGTGTCATATTGTGTTTTTTTTTTTTTTTCTTTAATTCAAATGAAAACAATATTCGGAATGTCTTTTCCAGCGAAAAAGAATGCATTTTGAATGGACAAAAAGTTCTTTCGTAGTCATTAAACGAATTTACAGCACAAGAAAAAGGAAATATGGAAAACATACGACTTATGAGCCTAATTAATGACTAAACACCATGCGGAATATTCTTTTACAGCAAACTTTAATTAGCACAAGAATGGTTCATTACTGTCCGTGTCAAGAGCAGTCTTTTTTGAAATGAAATGTAATGAGCAGTATTAACAGAGTAAATTTTTTAAATGATCGTATTTAATTTTAACGATTAAATCTATAAATGAGAACGTTTAAATGACGTGAATTATGTTACACTTTCAGGAGCAGATAGGCCGAAATCCGTAACTATACCTTTGTCAAATACAAGTAACCATTTGAAAATCACTTCACTAATAAGAGGGTTTAAAAAACTACAAATATGATAAATATTCACTTCACTATTAGAATTGTTCAAAGATGTTACTTTGTTACCTGATGTGCTGAACCCGAACGGTCTAGAAATATAAACCCTCGTTTTGCTTTGAACTCGTGATTTAAATTTTTTTTTTCTGTTAGTGTTTTCTTTTCTAATTATTTGGTTTTTTTTTTTTTTGTTATATTTTACTGTTCAAGTCTATTAATCAAATGGGTATAAGTCTATTTCTTTGTCAAAATCAAATCTGCAAGTGATTCTGATCCAGCCCAACAAATATTATTCTTTTGTGAAAATTCAGTTCATGGAATATGTAGCATAGAAAATGTCCATATTGAAGGATCTCTATCATGACTCTGTCTTTAACCATGGCTGAAACAGTATGAATGGAATAATTCGTTCCATAGATTTCTAAGATTTCTGACAAAGTGGTCTTTTTTTCCCTATGTTTCTTTTTAACTTTTTAGGTGATTTATAGTTGGCTTGACTACTTGGGAAGATCTTTCTTGTCTTAGTAAGAACATGTTGGTGTAGCCCTTGATAAAACTACATGGCTAGCGGTGATATTTGATTATTATTTGAAGAGTGATGATACACATCAAGAAAAAAAGATACTATAAAATTTATAAAACTGAAATTATTGCAATCATTCTAAGTTTTTTTTTTTTTTTGCTAAAGAGTTTCACGTTATAGGTTAGTTTCATATGTGTCATGACAATATATTTTTCTGACTCAAAACATGAAAATCGACTAAGTTAATAAACCAAGGCATTGATCATATTATAACAATTTTTCCTTGTTATATATATAAAAAAATATGATACCAAGGCCGACATTTATAAGTGAACCACGTCATCATCTTTTAGTAGGCAATGGTTTTATCCATTCACGAGCTAAGCCAATGAGTGATGAATTAGGCATATGTCCGATATTGATCCAAACCACACAGATTTTATTGCTAGTTTCACAACCTCTCGTTTTCAAGTTGGTCCACGTTAGGATATTTGAACTGACATTCCAAATTCTGATGAAATGATTGTATGTATGGTATTGTTTAGTATAATAATAATTTAATACTTGATTCATCAACAGAGTTATATCGTGATGATTGCACGTATAATTTAACAGTAAATTTACAATTAATTACATTATGAAATGTAAAGCTTATGTTCCTCACCTTTAGGTTTATTTAAAAAAAAAAAAAAAAAAAAGAGGAAGTTCTACCATCATTGAGGCAAAGAAAATGTACTTATATATTGTTCCAATAGATTAATTAGTTAAATAAGGAAATATGTGTTTGTAGAGTTAGCGTACTGGTATTGTTATTATTATTTTTATTTAATGAATTAGTACCATCATCATCATGAATAATCATCAATAATTTTAATACCAAGTAAGTCAAATATTATAGACACTGACAAATTATCATTAAACAAAATTGTAAAATTGCTTCTTCTTTTATTCTTTTGGTAACAAATTATCATTAAACGAAAATCGTAAAATTACTTCTTCTTCTTTTTTTTCTTTTTTTGGGGGGGGAATTGCCAACAATAATCCTTCTTGATTTAAGAATCTGATGATTGCATAAGTACTCTGATGATGATCATTAAGCAAAAGCCAAATGAAACATAGCAAATTAATACAAAAGGAACTCGAATTAAAGCATAGTCTCAAATCTTATTATTCCGAAACAAGAACGGCGATCACATTTTGCAGTACTTCAAAAACAGAAAACCACAACATGCAAGAGAAATAATATATAGTAGCCTAACACAACAGTAATTAATAGAAATAGCAGTAGTTTTTGACCACTTATAATAGTAATTAGATATTTAAGAAATGTACAAATGAATCTTGACGGCAAGCAAGAAAACGCAAATGAGGCCAAAGTAGAGAAGAGAGTGGATCAAAATGGAAGCACCACTTGTCTGGAAGTTTCCAAACTCCACACATCCATGGCGTCCTGGCACCTGAAACAGCAGCCCCGGAGTCAGCAGCACAAACAGCACTACCGCCACAAACACTGGGCCCCAGTCCGCCATTATATAATCTCACTGATTATATATATATATATATATATTTATATTTATATTTATATGTGTGCGCGCTCGCGCGGGGAATATTTAGCTAAGTATATTGGTGTGGTTTGTAGTGATAGCTACTACTACTTTGGGGATTGGTTGTAGAGGTGTGAGTTTAGAATTTATATACATGTGTTGCGGTGTGTGCGCGCATATATATATATATATATATATATGGAGGAGACTTTGATGGGAAGGAAGGAAAGAAGAGAGAGAAAGAGAGAAACACGGAGTGTGGGGCGGAGGCTTGGAGAGACAGGTCACTTGGATTCACTACTGCCACATAACATTTGTAAGTTAGTGTCTGTCAGGCACACATGCATGATCTATGTCACTGTGGTAGAAGTAGATTGGGTTTGGCATAACTTGCTGGTTATGCCTCTTTTTTTTTTTTTTTTTTTTAAATTTATTTGACTTCAACCGTCGAATTAAGATGGTTTTAAATTTCTTCTATTCACGCAACACAAGCAATTACCTACACAATTCGTTCACAAAGTTTAAAGTTCAAATTTGTTCGGGACCAAATAATATATGATATGCAATCTTGCGATCTCAGGAATTGCAAAAGTATTTCTTCATATTGTCAATTTCGGTAAAATTCATCTCTTGATATCTTTGATTGATCTGATATGTATTAAAATTAGATAGATCACTTCATGTTTAAATATCCCTTAATTTATTTGAAGACAATACTCGTAACAAATTTTGAATGAATCTCACTCTAAAAATGAAATTGTTATGGGATTGACAATGTAAAAATTAGAACTTCATGTTTAACTATTCCTAAACTTATTTGTAGCTTGGACGTAATCCAATCTTCTGGAGTTTAAAAAAACAACGCACTTGCTATAGTTCCTCAAGTACATGTGATCTATTGTGACAACGTTAATGCGACTCATCTCTGTTCTAATCTTGTCTTTCATTCACGCACAAAATATGTTATTTTAGATTATCATTTCATTATAAGATCAAGTACTTCAAGAGTGTTGCTCTCCATATTGCCCATGTTTCGTCTGAGGATCAATTAGTCGATACTCTTACCAAGCCTCTTTCTTGCAAACGCTTTCTCAAGTTCAATACCAATATTAGACTCTCCTTCTAGAGCTTTATCTTGTGGGGGACATGATGGAGAATGTAAATAATTATAATTGATATTTTATGTATTTCAAGTAGTTACCTATTTAGTTTCCTAGTTTAATTTTAAAGTTACTTGATTTGTAAATTTCTTAGCTAAAGGAAAGTGTCTAGATTAGAAAAGTTTGAATTTTGTAATTTATGTATAGATGTTTATATATATATATATATTTTTTTTTATTTCATCGATTAAAAAAAAAAAAAAAAACCTATCATGTTTTTCAAAATTCCGTACAAGGATACTTTTGTTATTGCTGAAAAAGCAATGTTTTGTAAATACAAGAGGATTTTATAATCGCAAAATTTAGTAGTTTTATTTACGGCTTCCTATAACTTCATGTATACAAAATAAGGCCTACTAGAGTCTAGAAATCTACAACAAGTAGTGTCACATGAGCTGGCATTATAATACGTGGTGTGGGATGGTTGAGACTGACAATCAAACTGCAGGCTCCTGGAGTTGTGAATGGACCAGCCTAAGATTAATATAGTCAAATGGGCTGGGCCCATCTAAAAGTGGCAGTTTTAAGGGCTTGTTTGGGAAATGCAGTTCTATCAATTGGAACTGTTAATATGTGTTGAACTGTAAATATGTGTTTCAATATATGTTTTGGGGTAAATACTTTTTTTTGTTTTTTTGGGGGGGGGGGGGGAGTTTTTTTGGACTTTTATATTTATTGAAAAAATAATTTAAAAAATAGATATTTTGTGATGCGTGTTTTATTGATTTTTATATAAAAAATGTGAAATAGTAAATTTGAAAAAAAAAAATTTGAAAACTCGAAAGTCCCCCAAACGTTTATTTGCAAAGCAGACTGTTTTATCATTTGGAAAAGTGTTCCCAAACAAGGTCTAAAGCGCCTCTTTTCTTATTTATTTATTTTTCTTATGATCTTCCCTTTCATCAAAACTATTTTGAAATTAAATTCTAGAAACTTTAGTCAGCAATTCCATCCCTCTTAACAATATTCTATTATGTTGTCCAAAACATAATATTTTTAAATGGAAGTCCTGTCGCGATATATACATACACACACATATACATGCACAACATAAATCTTTCAACGTTGACATGATTTACACGTGCTTCTTAAAAAATAACGGAATAATTTGGAGTTTAATTCTTCAAACACATTATTTTCTTGTTGATCGGGTCAATGCAAGCTGCCAACCCCGTTAAAATACATTTTTATTGAGTTTTCTTTTTTATTTTTTTCCAACCTATGAGATAAATAAAAAGGGAGTTTTGGCCACTGAAGATAAGGTTGGAGGTCCTTCAAAAATAAAAAAATAAAAAGAGAGAGAGAGATAAGGTTGGAGGTAAGAAAGACATGCGGAAAAAGAAAAAAGAAAAAAGAAAAAACACACACACATCTCACTAAAAATATACGGACTTTTTAAAATAGTGACATTTTCAATTCTCAACATTGTGCATATAGTCCATATATAAGGTGAGCCTATCATTGTATGTATATAAAGTGGACGATATTAATAATCTTATCCACGTGGTCGTTATCTTCTTGTTTACCTAAGAAAATGACCAAATTGTTGCTGAAATGTGAAACTCTTGACCTTGTTTTTTTATTTGCCAATTGCAGCGCACCATGGTGCAAGTCAATATCATGTGGCTTTGAATTTTGATGTGCCATAAAGATATTAAACCCATGTTCTGTCTCTCTTTCTTTCTTTCTTTGAAGTGTGTTTTTGGGTTCACATTGTCAAAACTCGAAATATTACTTAAATAAGACCAGGTAGATATCATTGTGTGTTTGTGTGGTAACTGTTTTATACTTTTGATATTTTGAGTATAGAATAAAATTTGACATAACTTGTGATGATTAACAATAGGGAGACCTTGAACTAGTGAATTGACATCCATGATCCAATATTATATCTTGTTTAGTTATCATAGCTAAATCAAGTAGAAATTGCATTTACATCTGCACAATATTAAGAACTATTGCGCCTTCATTCACCCAAAACAAATAGTAATATTAGAGATTCTAATTGATTTATTATCCAATAATTATTTTTGATCTTGTTGAAAGTTAATTACTAATATATCACATTCCTCGAGGAAAAAAATTGTTATCTATTACCATTAGTGATACAATCATTATGTAATAAGAAAATTATATCAGAATTGTCACGTAATAACGTAGGATCTAATTGTCGTACTTTTTATTATGTGATTTTTGTTATGCATATAGCAATGCATAATCAAGAATGGTAAACTACGATGCCAAAGAAAAACAAAAATAGATTACTATCCATGTTTTATAGTAAGATTTACCTCAAAAAAGGATTTGAAGAATTGCATCTCTCTTCATAAGTAATTACACGCATGCATTGCAGTGCAAGTAGTCTGTCTACCAAACAACCAAGTGCCTTGCGAACAAACATTAATGATTGGTTTGGATAGTAGAATTGGATAGAAAATTCAAAATTTTATAAAAGAAAACACTGCAATTAAAAATTTATGAATTATGAATTTAAGAGCATGTTTGGAATCTACACTTCGGTTGAAGTTTTAGCAAATTTTTTTTTTAAATCTGTTTCTTTAAAAATAAAACCAATTTTACTATCACATCTTAAGATATATTTTTTTATATTCATAAAACTCAAAAATCTATAATTTTCTTATTTCAAATCAAAATAATGATTATTTTTTAAATTATATAAAATAATTAATGCAAAGAACAAAATAACACCTATATTTTTTTATTTTATTTTGAATACATTTCAAATTTTTATATTTTTTAATTATCACAGTTCATTTTTAATCAAATGCACGTTCACTCATTTTTAATCAAAACATTTCCAAAATTTTAATTTCAATCGGTATTTCAAACGCCTAATATAGCTATAATGCAAACGGAGGCAGAGAGAGACAAAGACACAATAGTATTTCTCGGTCAGTATCCAAAAAGCATTTCCATTTCCATGGTCACCATATTGGTCCAAATTTCAAGCCGACAAAAGCATGAAGGCTTTTTGGTGGACCTGCACTCATCACTTTGTGATTGTGTTATCTCTTTAAATTTTGGTTAATTATCAACAAAAAAAAAAAAAGAAAAAGAAAGAAACAAATAAAAAACCAAACACAGCCTAGCTCTCCAAACCAGCACAGTCCCATAACACTTGAGAATTGCAAGCATGTGAACATCATGTTAATACCACAATTTTCCACGTGCCTTCTTCTTTTGTAAAAAAAAAATTGTCATTTGACTAACTTAATGAATATTCTCCTACAGTTGACTTTTGTCGTTACCTGGGGAGGTAATATCGCCGAAATTACACTTCAGAGACAAACAGGATGCTTTGCTTTGTCCCTTCTCAGTTTCAACTCGTACGGAGTCTACGCTTGCTTTTACTAAAATACCCCTACTACTAGCCATTTTATTTCTCCGCAGGTGACGGGATAATTCCCCGTCACGTTTGTCCGTCTGTCCAATCCTTCCGTCCGATAGGGCTAGAGCAGTAATTTTACAGTCCAATTCAGCTGCTGCTGAGCTTATGATAAGAGTTTCCGTTACTCCCCCGGGTCGGACATGCCTTATTGTGTGATAATCATACTTTTGTGTGATTATTATTATTTTTTTTTTCCTAAAGATTATTAAAGCTCATTGGGAGATGTTTGATTCACATGTCCATTTTAAATTAAAATATATTTTTTTATCTCAAATTTTTTCTTTTTTTGAAAAATTTTTTGTCTTTTTTTGAAAAAATTTTTGTCTTTTATTCAATAAAAATTTTCAACTCAAACTTAGGACCTATTTGGTGAAGTAGTTTGAGTTTAGATTTTTAAGTTTTAATAGTAAATTTTTTTAAATTTTCAGAAAAGACAAAAAACTTTTTGGAAAAAAGACAAACTTTTTGAGAAAAAGATAAAAAAAAAAGTTTGAGTTGAATGGCTTGAAATGGTGCACCAAACAAAGCATTAAAATTTTCAACTCAAATTTAAAATTTTCAAACTCAACTCATTTACTAAATGAACTCTTGGTGTTTGGGTTGAGTTTAAAATGAAATGAGATTTTTAAATTTGAGTTGAATGGATTTTTTAAAAATTAATTATAAAATTTATTGACTTTTCAGAAAAAAAAAATTAAAATTAAGATAAAAAAGTATAATTTAGTTAGATTTAAACCTGAATATCATACGTGGTCTTAAAGTAACCGGATAATTTCTTGCATACTTCGTTTTGGTGGCTTCTTTGTCTGTTAAAAATACACACACACACACATATATATATATATCAAAAAATAAAGAACTCAACGCGACTGATTTAAGTCAAGTGTATCACACTCGCTGATTTGGTGTTGGGTCGGGTTTAGTTTTGTGCGACCCGGAAAATGATTGAACTTTGATTTCTTTCTCGTTGCAGTCCAGCTTAACTCCAGCACCGGACAACCAAACGGCTAATTTCGCCTTCAAATGACTGCAAAGCCTCCCCTGCAGTTCCTCCAGTTGTGAAAGCCTTTTCTTTTATTTTATTATTATTTTTTTTGGTTTTTTTTGGTTTTTTTCGGAGAACAGAAATGAACCGGACGCAGTCAGGTCAGCTCTAATTTGAAGATTTTTTTTAGTGGAATTGAGGCTTGTTTTTTCATTTTCATTTTGTTTTCTTGAGGCTGTTGATTATGCAATTAGTTTATGTTGCTTCTTTGTTTTTTTTAAGGTGTGGATGTCAACTTTTCAACCTTAAATCTTTTGATTAATTTTTTATTTTTATTTTTTATTTTTCTCGAATCTGTCTTCTATGTAATTACACCTTAGGTTCCAACTATGAGTTAAAATTCAAAGCTTTATAAGCAATTAGTTTGTAAATTCTTAAAATTTGTCGCTTAATTGCTTTAATTTACATTTTTCTGGCAGGTTTTGTTTGTTTGTTTGTTTGGTTTGTTTGTTTTTTTTTTTTTTTTTTTTTTTTAATTGCTGATTAGGGTTTAGGGTGATTCAAAGTCTTTTTTGAGACTAGGTTGAAAATTAGTGTGAAAAGGCTTGGTTTTTACCTAGTTCACTGCAATTTGCTCTTTCCTTGAAAATTTTGTAATGCATTTTGATTGAGGTTTTAATTATAAAGTTATTTTAATAACTATGCTTCATTAAATCTCAGAATATGATATTAATGAGCTGTTTCAAGAAGCACAGTCCCGTTGGCTGAAGCCCGCAGAAGTGTTCTTCATTTTGAAAAATCACGAGAAGTATAAGCTCACCGAGGAGGCGCCTAATCAGCCGACGAGTAATATCCATGATCTTTCTATTTGATTCATTCAGGCAATAGTTATTAGACATTGGATGTGTTAACAGTGTTGTCCTTATTCTTGACCGGACTATTGGACAGGTGGATCGCTGTTTCTATTTAACAAGAGGGTTCTTCGGTTCTTTCGTAAAGACGGTCATAATTGGCGTAAGAAGAAGGATGGGAGAACTGTTGGGGAAGCACATGAACGTCTTAAGGTTTGTTAAAAATGTCTCTGTTGTTCTGTTTATCCTTCTTTTGAGTAAAGGGAATTTCGATGGGAGCTTGCTTGAAATCTGCTAGCTCTTACGTTTTCAATGTCTTTTTGCTCCACTAGTGATTAAAGCCTTCTTACTAATTCTTTGGAAACTTGCAGGAAATGATTGAAAGCTTCTCTCTCTCTCTCTCTCTCTCTCTCTCTCTCTATCGCTGTCTGATTTTTTTTTTTTTTTTTGGGGGATGGATTGAAAGCTCTTTTCTAGTGGTTTTATTGTTAAGTTCCCGCATTCCTATTTATCGAAAAGGTTTTGCATTCCTAGTCTGTGGCTGTACGCTGTCCGAACTGGTTTTGTTTTCATTTTAATACCTGGTTGGCCCAGGTAAATTACATATTCAAAGTTAGGAATGCAAAAGCAATCTGTAATTGATCAGGAAAATTATGAGTTTATCAAAATATGGTGCAAATAAGTATATTTTAAGAAAAGAAGTATGTGAAAAAGTATTCCTCTGTCATATCATTTATCCCAATGACTTGGCTAAAAAAATGAAAATAGTGGCTATCTTATGTTAAATGATTCTGTGCGTCCAAAAAGTACGATTATGGTAGGAAAAATAGAACAAAAAAATTGCTACTTTTCTCAGTGAATAAAGTGTTTCAGTGCAGAATTGCACAAGTTAAGTCTTCATTATGCTCAGTTAATGTCTTGTTTCATGCAAATACTGTTTGGTTGGAGTTTTGATTTTGTATTGATTTCTTTACTTCTTGGGGTAACAGTTTTTATGTATGGCCAGGTTGGAAATGTCGAAATGTTGAACTGTTATTATGCACATGGGGAACAGAATAATAGTTTTCAGAGACGTAGCTATTGGATGCTGGATCCGTGAGTATTCTAGCACCTTTATATGGTTAAGTTTCTTGCTATTGCATCTGTTTAAGTTGTTACACAAAGATTGTCATTAACAGAAATTCACTACAAGAAATGAGAAATTTGGTTTCCCATCTGAAAGTAAATGATAGAGCTGTCATTATTTGTGGCTTTAGCAATTTGATTTGAACGACTTACATTACACACACTCATTTTTTTCTTTTAATCTTTATCGCAGGGCATGTGATCACATTGTTCTTGTGCATTACAGAGACATAACTGAGGTACGTTTTAGTGAGTAGCTAGTATTAGTTATACCTGATCTCTTTACGGTAAGGCTAACTTGTCATTGATTTTTATTTGCAGAGTATTTCCAGTTCTGGATCTGGTGGTGCCCAATTATCATCAGGATCATTTTCATCTTTCAACCAGAGTCCGAGCCCTAGTAGTACCCCTCAGAATGCGGGCTCTCTCTCCGTTAGTGATTATCAGAGTCTAACCAGTCCAGGGTCTATCGAAGTTAGTTCAGATCCAGTATTTCAAATTAATGGAAAGGATCACAACGGCAGTGTAGCTGGGACAGGAGAGTTAGGTGGTTCAACAGAACTTGAAGTTAGTCATGCTCTGAGAAAGCTCGAGGAGCAATTAAGTCTAAATGACGACAGCTTCAAAAAGCTTAGTCCACCTTGCAATCAGGTTGAAGAACCAAATGATTTGGACCTCCTGGAATACAAACAGGTGATGTTGAATCAAGATCAGTTGGCACAGTTTTGTGGAACAGAAAATGATGTGCGTGATCAATGTTATTCTGGACATGTTGGGTTGCAAGGTAATACAAACCATTCCATGCTTCTCAGATTTAGGTGGTCTTATTTGTTCTTATTCTTCTGGTGTATAGAAGAATTAAAAATGCATCTGCTGGTAGACGTCATTCACCATTTTTGGTCATTTTGCTTCCAGACTTATGATTGTTATCTGAATAATTTGATTGTTATAGGCCAGTAGCATTATGCTTTAGGAACCAATAGCTTGTGGGGAAAGCACAAGTTGTATCTAAAAAAAAAAAAAAAAAAAAGCCCAAGGGTGATTCGGGGAAATGCAGAGTTTGGGGATGAATTTAGAAAAATGGCCGAATTTTTGTGTTTAAAAAAATAGTCGTTTTCTGTAAATCAATTGATTTATTTCATACCAAATAATGGATAGATCACAACTAATGGATTTCCTCATTAAATCCAATTGATTTACGCTGTAAATAATGGGTTTATGGCCATTTTCTTCAGTTCAGAAAAAACCAACCTTTAATATTCAAGCAGTGGGTGGCTTAATCCAGTCACTGCAATTTCTTTCCCAAAAGCAATAATCTCTTCTTGAATCTATAAAAATTCTGCGCTCTTGTTGTAACTGCTGCTAGTAAAGGAGCCACAAGAAGTTAAGTTAGAAATGAAGAGCCGTTGTTGAGAACAATAAAGAAAATTATCCGTTCATACTTTCAGAAATGAGGCAAGTACTCCTTGTAGATCATGCAGTAGTAAGTTGAAGTAATGATGAATGCTTAATCAGATAACAAATAAAGCGCCAAGTTAATGTGGGTTCATTTTCTTAGGTGGCGGTGGTGGAGACCATCATCATTTATTTGGGCAAGAATATGCACATGAAAGGAAAGAATCTTTATCGTGGAGTGACGTTCTGAATTCATGTACTAACTCTTCCGGTGTTGAGTGCCAGCAGAATCATTTATCATCACACAGAAATGTGAGTATCACAATGAATTTAGAAATGGCATTATCCTTTATAACTGATGAAAGCGTCTCATTAATTTTATCACACTTCTTTAATATGGTTTATGCCCTATGCAATGCACTAAATTTCACACGATGACATGTGGAGCAGGAGCCAGACTCTACGAGAAATGCACCAAGAGAAGAGCTGGAACACCATCAATGGCAAAATTGCAATGGAAGCAGTGTTAATAACGGTATGATAAACAAAATACTGGTTAAAAACTGTTTAGCCTCTTTTGGAATTGATGGATTTATTTCAAGTTCTGACCAGTTAACAAGCTTCGTCTATTTTCAGCTTCTCAGTCGTTGTGTCACGGGGTTGATGATTTTAAATTTTCTCCATATCCTTCGCCAGCAGAAATCCGTGAAACCAACTCAGCCTATTATGCGATGTTGTTTGACCAAGGCCAAATTGGACCACTTGAATCAGACATGAATTTGACGGTTGCACAAAAGCAGAAATTTAGGATTCAGGAAATATCCCCGGAATGGGGTTATGCCACTGAAACCACGAAGGTATGTTTCTATTGTTCCGTGTTTTCTCTTGCTCGCAAAACCATATAACCCGATTTAATAAGGGTAATCCATTCTCTTGCTTGCAAAACCATATAACCAGATTTAATGAGGGTAATCCATTCTTCTAAAATACATAAACACAAATAACAGTAGTCTAGACATTGTTTAATAGTCGTTTAGCCAGTTAATGCTTAAATCCCCAATTATCTTAAATCTCAAATGTATTCTAATCCGTAATCTTAAATCTCAAATGTTTTTTTCTTCCTTTTATGCAGATCATCATTGTTGGGTCATTTCTTTGCGATTCATCAGAATCTGCATGGAATTGTATGTTTGGTGATGTTGAAGTTCCTGTTGAAATCATTCAAGAAGGGGTAATTCGTTGTGAAGCTCCTCCTCATCGTCCTGGAAAGGTTACTGTATGCATTACTTGTGGAAACAGGGAATCTTGCAGTGAGATAAGAGAGTTTGAGTACCGTCTTAGGGCTGGTAGTTCTATTGAAGGTGATTCACTTTCAACTGAATCAGCTAGGAGTCCTGAAGAGCTGTTATTACTTGTCAGATTCGTTCAGATGCTATTGTCAGATTCGTCCAAGCAAAAAAGAGAAGTCATAGACTCGGACATCCTTAATAAATTCAAAGCCGACAACGAATCATGGGATGGTGTCATAGAGGCCCTTTTATTTGGTAGTGGAACTTCATCTAGTACTCTTAATTGGCTTCTTGAAGAGCTTCTGAAAGACAAGTTACAACAGTGGTTATCTTCTAGATCCCAGGAGCAGCTATATCAGACAGGATGTTCTTTGTCCAAGAAAGAGCAAGGGATAATTCACACGGTTGCTGGGCTGGGCTTTGAATGGGCCTTAGACCCTCTACTTGGTTCTGGAGTGAATATAAACTTCCGTGACATTACCGGATGGACTGCCTTACACTGGGCTGCTCGCTTTGGGAGGTAATAGAAATTGTAGTGTTTTTATCAACTAATTTTTCAACCGAGTGGGGCATTTATCTTGCACGAATTGCTTGGTTTTGTGCCATTAACTACCCGGTTATCTACCACTGAAATGATATCATTCTGTTACAGGGAAAAAATGGTCGCTGCACTAATAGCTTCTGGTGCATCAGCTGGAGCGGTGACGGATCCCACTTCACAAAATCCAACAGGTTTAACAGCAGCCACTATAGCAGCCACCCATGGGCATAAGGGACTAGCTGGTTATCTTTCAGAGATGGCCTTAACCAGCCACTTGTCATCCCTTACACTGGAAGAAAGTGAGCTTTCTAAAGGTTCTGCCGAGCTTGAAGCGGAGGAAACTGTGAACTGCATATCGAAGCAAAACCTCATTGCATACGAGCATCAGCATTCACTTAAACATACCTTGGCTGCAGTACGCAATGCAGCACAGGCCGCAGCACGTATACAATCTGCTTTCAGGGCACATTCTTTCAGGAAACGACAACAGTTGGAAGCTGATGTTTCTGTGGATGAATATGGAATGAATTCAGCAGATATTCAAAAGCTTTCAGCGATGTCAAAACTGAACTTCGGAAATCCACGTGATTATAATTCAGCTGCATTATCTATCCAGAAGAAATATCGGGGGTGGAAAGGGCACAAGGATTTCCTAGCATTCCGCCAGAAAGTTGTCAACTTACAGGTAACACATTTTCAAAGAGAAATATACTTGAGCGGTTGAGACTCTTTTTTTTTTTTTTTTTTGGCTGAAGAGACTTTTCTAATTTGTTTAACAAATCGACTTCTCTTCTCTTTGCAGGCTTGTGTGAGAGGTTATCAGGTTAGAAAGCATCACAAGGAAATCTGTAGGGCTGTGGGAGTTTTAGAAAAAGCAGTACTAAGGTGGCGAAGGAAAGGAGCTGGTCTACGTGGTTTTCGACCCGAGACCGATCCTATTGAGGAAAGTGAAGATGAAGACATCCTTAAGGTGTTCCGCAAGGAAAAAGTTGATGGGGCAATTAATCAGGCTATCTCACGCGTACTATCTATGGTTAAGTCCCCCAAGGCTCGTCAGCAATATCATCGCGTGCATGAGAAGTACTGCCAAGCTAAGGTAAGTGAGCCACATTTATTCATATATATAAATCCAAAGGATCTATATATCATGAGTTGTTCTGAGAACTCTCCTCTTTCACTTGTTTGGGATAAGAAGTCCTCGATGAAGGAACCCTCCTCGTGTTTTTGGTCTTTTTATGTTTTGCCCTTGTAACGGGATGGTCTTGCTCTTGCAGGCTGAACGCGGTGGCACCAGCGATGAAGTGGAGGAGTCAACCGATCTTGGTGATTTTTATGGGGTGGAAGACATCAATATGTATCAATTCCCATATCAGTAAATTCTAATCATCCTAACTTCTGTTAGATTTACAGGCCAAAAGCTACCTGGTAAATGGTTTCTAGATTCATTATGTACATAAGTAGCCGGGACTAGAATAAACAGCTTAAGTGATTTGGCTTGATGCTCACTGGGTTCTCTTTCCTTTTTACTGGTACTGTAAATGCTGCTGCTTCTGTAGTCATTACTGTAGACGGATTTTTAAAGTAGTGTTTTGAGTGTGCATGTAATTAAATATCTGATTTTTTTTTTTGGTTAAATAGGCACTCTTTACGTGAATTCAAGTTCATAACAGATCAGAATGAAAAAAGAAAGGGTTAAAGTAAAAGGGTTGTTTTATGGTGAGGAACTTGGGGGATTGTAAACGTCATATCATCCGTAGTTTATTTTTTCTTATTTTATTTTATTTTTTCCTCTTCCCCACTAATTATGTGAGCAGGGAACAAAGAATTAAAGTGAACTTTTTCACGATTTAATCATCATCAATTTTATTTAAAATGTTGGATTTTTAATTCTAATTTAATTCTAATGTGATAGATACAATACAAGGTGTTAGTATAACATTTTCACCATAAAAGTTTAAAGAAAATAATCTCCATTATAGTTTTTATACTGTATTTAAAATAAAAAAGAATCGGGAAGTGAGGGATTTAAATTTTGTATCTTGTGATGGAGTCAACTATAAAATTATGGGTAATTTATCTATATAACCATCCATGTCATATGTTGAAAGAATATGTGAGAAAATAGGAAAAAAAAATTTTTTTTTTTTAAATGAACATATCAAGTTTTGTGAAATGAGAAAAATTATCATTTTTAAAAAAAATGGTGAATCGATGGCTATCCGCTTGTGCGTACTTAATCACTAAATTGACTAATTTCAAAATATCAAATCTTTTATATGGAATGAATCAAATAACGTTGACTATCATCATTTAAAAAGAAGAAGAAGAAGAAGAAGAATAAGAGGAGTAAATTCAGTAGTATTCTCTTATTTAAGTATACAATTTTCCTGCAACAAAAAAAAAAAAAAATGTAAAACGTTGGAAGTTATCGCTCTTCCAATTTATGATGCAGACCCAACCCAATCTAACCTATTCAATAATTGTCCTCCATTTCTCGTTGTTTCGTATATATTTGCATTGCGGAACACAGATTATTTCACAGTAGTATCAATATTATCATTTATTTTTTAGGAAAAAAGAGGGAGAGAGAAAGAAGAGACGGATAATCTCAACTTGGTCGGATCATCCTATCGCTGTCGTAAACCAAAACAGGACAGACTACCAATAAAACGACAAAGAAAGTGACGTCGTATCAATAACTTTTTTACACCGCCCCCAACAAAAAGCAAGCAAAAGCCTCACTTAGCACCGAGCCAAGCCAAGACGGCTCACTGCCATGTGTAGTACGGATACGGCGATCAAAAGTTTTTGACATTCTTTCTCGAATCATCTCTTGGCCCCCCAAGAACAACACCCACCAACAAAGAGAAGCCTTTTTTTTTTTATTTTTTATTTTTTTATTGTGTTCTCTAAGAACCAGCCATGGATTCTGGAGATGAGAATGTGGAGCTTCTTCACATCGCGATCCAGAGACTGATAGAAGAGAGGAAGAAGAACAAGAAGAAGAGAGAAATCTCCGGCGTTGATTTTGATGAAGATGACGATGAACAGATCCTTCTCTCCCGATTGCTCTCTCAGGTTTCGTTTCAATCTAAACGAACTCTAACGACTGTTCTGGATTGTGCTTAATTGATATATATATATATATATATATTCATAATTTCTTCTTTATAAGGATCTTAATTGGAGAAAAAAAAAATAAATAAGTAATTATATGGTTTTAGGTTAAAACTGGTTTAGTTACTGGCTGTTTCACTGTTTATATATGAATTGGACTTTTTTTTTTTTTTTTTTTTTTTGAAGCTAGCTTTTTAGGATGAGTTCTAGGTAAATGCATTTGGCTTGATTGGCAAGGGAACTATAGTTAGTTGACATTGAGTAGAAAAATGGTGCCTTTTTTTTTTTTTTTTTTCCCTTCAAACAGTTGGAATCGTTAAAAGCAGATAGAGCCCTTCGCCAACCAGAGGCTTCAAAGGAAGAGACAGAGATTGATGATAAAAACGCGGGTGGTCAGCAAGAAATTGGCAAAGAGGAGATTGTGAAGGAACTTAACGAGGTGAAGAAACAGAACACCGTGACTCACTGGCTTCTCTCCATCATGATTGTCGTCACTGTCGCCTGGCAAATATCGGAGGTGTCTCTCATTTTGAAACTTAAAGAAGGAGTGAGCCACCCGTTTCGCTCCCTCGGAGGTTTCTTGACAGGGATGTTGAGAGGCCAAGGTAGGAAGGGTGAGGCTGAAGACAAACCTGGCCACATTCAAGCTCCTCCATTGCCTCCACCGCTTAAGATTCCGGAGATACCGCACGTTGAATTGCCGGATTTAAGTACCAACGGCAATCGACGTTGATGCCATCCTTTGTTATTTGGATTGAAAAGTTTAGTCCTTGAGTCTCTCTCTCTTATGATTTAAAGCAGAGAGAGAGGTTGTGAAGTGTGAATCCTTTGTCTTTCAAAGAGACCCCTCTTGCTTTGTTTTTTCGTTTGTCCTTCTTAAGAAGCAAATTGTAAACACGAAAGTGATCTTCGAAGAATTACATTTTAGATTAGATGACGAGTCGGAGCTTTAGCAGAGTCATTAAGGTCGGATCGAATTTTGATACAGCAGGAGAAAAGAGCAGAAGAATAGAATATGTTTGATGGCTCTGCGAGTCATTGAAAATAAAGTTTCACAATTAAAAGTGCGAAAGAATAGTGCTCAAAGTTTATTCCTTTCTTTTTTTTGGGCGCGTAAAGGGTTGTTATTCCTTTGTTTATCTTCGTTCCCTTTCTGTGCGTCTTTCTTTGGCCGGTAAAAACAACAGCAGTTTTTTCTATACTTAGTTTTATTTTTGCTGAATATTCTAATTTATTATTTAGGTTTTTGCCTTTTTACCTTTTTTTTTCCCCCCAAAAAAGGAAGATACGATTTGGACTTGGTCATAACAATTTTTGTCGGCCAAGTTACAACAGGGAAGAAGGCTACAGGCACTAGAGCTCGTAGCCATGAATTAGCACAACTTGTGGAGGCGACGTGAATGGTGACAAATCTAGATACCATTCCCGAAAGAAAACCAAGCTCTTTTAGAGTCCAAACAATAACAATCATGTATCACTGTTGGTAATGCATTATTTAAAAATAAAAATATAAAACCAGCGCACGAACAAAATTACCTGATGTTGTTTCGTGACAATTTTGATGCAGTAACACATATAATGTAGCATTTTTGTTTCCACATGAACAAATATTTAAGACATTCGGGAATCGATTAAGTGAAAAACACAACTATGATTGGCTTGTACGCTATCACTAGATAGTGAAAATTGAACCCGCCTGAAAAAGGTATTACTAACAAGAAGGCCTTCGAGCCTTGAATACTGAATTCATTTCAACAGTAATCCAGGAAGGTATCTTACATCCATTCGACCAATCACAACCAACAAGAAACTCTAAATTCCGGAGATAGGATAGGCACATTGCAAAAAAGTCAAACATAACCAACAATTAAATTTTTTTTCAAAAAAAAAAAAAAAAATCCCCTTTTCCATTTGGGATTGTCTAAAATAAACAGTGACAAGCAAACTGGTCTCACAACCCCTAGTCCCCATGGTAATTTGTTGAATATGAGAGGCCCCCTTCAAGCATAATTCAACCGGAAGATGTCATTCAAAACGTAAAAGCTGCCCTGTGCTGTTGGTATCAAATGGAACATCTGAAAATGGAAACCATGACAAGAAACTTGGTTATCCGAAAAGGACAGCTTAACAAAAGAACACAAGAAAATGCAAAAAATACACCGATTCAGAATTCAAGCAAAACCCAAATTGGTAAATATAGAAAGATGAAGATTGAGAGAATTTTGTGAGAGGGTATGAGAAAACACATACTAGTAGGCGAAAGTTTTTAACAGCCAGATCATAGAATTATTATTCGAGGAAACTCAATGAATATCTGATAGTTCAACACTGTATCCTACCTGTCTACGCTACCAAAGAATTCTTCTAATTAAAGACTAATCTCAACACTTGCGTTCCCTTCAAGAGAAGCAAGAGAGCAACCAAGTTTTCCAATCTTCTTGTATGCAAATACTTTCTTATCTTACAAAAATTATATATAATATCTCACAAAGCAATCCCAAAAACTACCCCCTTCCACACACCACCACAACCCCCCCCCCCAAAAAAAAAAAACACACACACACACCCCACCAGAATACCATCCAAACGCACAAGAGACACAACGTGAAAATCTACCGAATTCCACAAAGATGAGAAATCCATAACAACTATCAAGTTCATATAAAGAATGAACCTGGCGATTTGAAACACAAACAAAACCTGGCGATATCATAGGATCCTAAATCAAACAAAATCAAAGATGGAGCAAAATGAATCGGATTCAAAATTATCACTGAAGCTAGGGCAATTCCAAACTGGATTTCGAGCTTGGATATCAAGTGAATCAAGAGCCAAAAAAAAAAAATCTAGATTAGGAAAAATCAAAACCCTAAGCACTAGAAATCCAGATAATTGATTGTTCATTATTCCATTCCAAGCCAATTGACAACAGATCAGATCAACAAAAGGCAATCCGAAACCCTAAAACCCTGACAAAGGCAGATTAAAACGAAAAAATCGATCAAGAAAACAAACATATACATACAAATATATATAGATAGAAAGAGAGAGAACCTGGCTGAACTTGAGAGCGTGCTGCTCGCCGGCGAGTTGGAGGTTACCGGAGACGAAGACGAGCATGCCGCCAGCGGGACCGGAGGGCTGGCAATCGACGGTGGTGATGGAGTGCTTGCACTGCTGGAAGGGGAGGCTGGTAAGCTTGGCAACGATGTTCTGAGAACCCTGGATCTTCTGGCCCTCGAAGGTCAACATGGAAGAATCCTGGTAAAGATTCGCCAGACCCGCTCGGTTAGCGTCGAACGTCGAGTAGTAGTGCTCCACGAATGCCTTCGCCACCGCGTCTGGATCCATCTCCGCCGCCGCTTAAGCTTCACGCTAATACTCGCCGCAGATTGAGAGAGAAAAGTAAGAGAGAGACAGAGAGAGAGAGTTCTACTCTTCAGAAGGATATTGGGGGTTTACTTTACTGTGATGTGTGGGAATGAAAATCGCGAGTAATCTTTGAATTTATACTCTTACTCGCGAGTTACGAGTCCTTTGCTTCGATCCATGGGCTTTTTTTTTCTCTTTTCCAGGCCCTGTCAATTTCTCCCCCTTTTTTTCTACTTATTTTGTTTTTTTTTTTTTTAATCAAATTAAATATTTCCTTTTTTTTTTTTTTAATAATAATCATCTTTTTTTTTTTTTTAAATGGGAAACTCGCATTTTGCAAAGGGACAAAGTCATCTTAAAATCACAATTACACCAAATAAAAATCAACCGAACTAAAAATAACATAATTAGTTAAAAAGTAGGTTACATCATTTCTATCAAAAGAGACGTAGAAAACATTATTATTTTTAAGCTTCTGAAAGAAAAATATATATCATGTTCGATAATATTTGATTTCCAAACCCAGACTACCGGATTCTGAATTGCACGAACAACGTTCATAGAAACGGACTCACAATTCAAGTCTCAAAGCTCCCACATGTGGAGAGAGACTGCCTAAAATATATATATATATATATTTTTTTTTTTTTCCTGATTATTAACTTATTAAACTCTCTGGAATTTTGTATTTTTATCAATAAACTCACATCTAATGTGCAGATTCATGACTGGCTTATGGGTAGAATAAGCTTTTTGTACAACCAAATTAAAAATTTTTAATGATGAGATATATAACTGTCGGCATTTTAAAAATGCATCATACAGCACAAAATGCTATCGCTTTTTAAACTCTAGAGCTGAAAATGACATGGTTCATCAACTATTGAGTCCCTAGAATCATGATTTTTGCATAGACAAACTGCAAATGGAAGTGCATTTTCTGCTAATATATACATACATATATATATATATATATTATAGCTCTCATAGACCATTAATATTTAGTGCTCCATGTAACACACTGGAGTCAAATCACCAAATCATTTGCAATAATGACCCCTCCTGGAAATTAATAGCGTTTCAACTTCCATTTCACAAATGTACAAATCCTTCAGCGTATTTTACACAAGAAAATGTAGAACCACAGATAACACAAGAATCATCGAGAGTATTTCCAATTTCGTTCGGTGTATTAGTTACATCAAATTATGAGGGGACAAACTATTTGGTATTGTTGGGGGAAAAAAAAACAAAAGAATAGGGGAAAATGAACTAGTTAAGATTACAGATATTTTTCCCTTCCTTATTGTAAATGGAATATACATTTCCCAATTTTCCCCTTTGCTTCCGAAAAAAGACAAATGAAAAATTTTCTAATTTGAATCTTTCTATTGAATAGAAAACCTTCTATGATACACTACATTCCCAGAAACGGGTGACATTTCTCTGTCGACTGCATCTCTTGTTATTATTAACATTGCGAAGAGAACACAAACTCCGAGCAATTCTATGGTGCACCAACATCGTGTTCTTCTGCATCGTTTCGAAGTAGAAGTTTTGGTGTTGGAGTTCCATTGAAGAGTTGCACGGGAATCTAAAAATCCCAGATCACCAACTTCAGTGAAAAGCTTGGAAAGAAGACCTTTTTTGTTTTTTCAACTTTACTAGGAAAAATGAATCTGCTTCGACATCTCGTCCTCTTCGCTCATAGGAAAATGAACAGACACTCAAATCTCAACGAATCAATCAAGCAAGGGCCCTTTATATATTCACACTCGTACCAAAAAGCAAACCTTTTCTCTGGAGAAAATAAAAGAAGCAAAAAAAATATAAAAAAAAAATCAACAATCTTGTAATGGAAAACTACGGTATGTGAAACAACGAAAATCTTGGTTAGTGCAGAAACTTACCCTTGAGAAGAAACCTGAGTCCATTAGGCGTTCCCAAAATTTCTTCGAAGACCAGCTCGTGCTTATGTCAGTTGGTGTGCTCATTACGAGCCTCCCTAGATGCTCCCATTAATAAGAAGTGAACTGCAAAAAGCGCGAGACTTCACGGTAAAGCTGCTCGGCTTCAAAAGGTTTGGAGACATAGCCATCCATTCCAGCTTCTGTGCATGCCTCATGAGTAGCCTGGATCACATCCGCAGTCATGGCCAAAATGGGCACGTGCCAATTCAAAATATTTTCGCAAGCTTCGGCAGTAACTTCTCCCCGTTGAGTACGATTGTTGAAATCTTTTTCCATATCACGAATTCTCTTTGTAGCTTCAAATCTGTGGGCCAAGAAGATTAGACAATCTCCCAATGTTTTAGAATTATTAGCATAATAGACACAATTTGTAAACTAACATAAACAGCCTTTAATTATGCGAGGATCAGCAGAAACAATATAATTATCAATTCCAAGAAATAGAAGGGAAAGAATGAAGCAATTCATTCTCAAGCGAAAACGCTAAAAGCAATAATTATTACATACCCGTCCATTCCCGGCATCTGAATATCCATGAAGCAAGCATCGAAATTGTGGGGTGGCTTAAGGAGTTTGAGTGCCTTCATTCCACTGTCTTCACAGACCACGTCAGCACCGTATCTTTTCAAGGCACCTGCAGCCACTTTGAGGTTCACGGCATTATCGTCTATGACGAGAATTTTTCTCCCACTAAGAAGATTGCGGAGAGACAAACTGGGAAGCTCTCCGTTACAGGGATTATTAGCCTTGTTACTAACGCCCATCACACGTTGTAGTGAGGCTGCAAGCATGCTTGCCCGTAGGGGCTTCATGATGGCAGTTGGGGCATGGACACCGGAACCTAAGGCGTTTGCTCTAGGAGAGCTTACGAAATTCGCTAGAAGAAACAGTTTTGCAGAAACCCCTTGATCATTTTTCAAATTACTGATAGCGAGAGCTTTACCCCCAGAATCCTTATCCCAGACCTCCTGTTCAACAAGGATCATATTGACAACAGCGTTCCCATTGTTTATGATTGATAGACACTGATTCAAATCAGGAGCTATTTGAACATGAATTCCTAGCCGCTCGATATGGTATCTTGACACCTTTGCCCTGACAGCTCTGGGGTCCACAACTACAGCTCTCATACCCTGAAATTCTGAGGATGCAGTACTAGGCTGGTTGTTGATTTGCTGGCTCTTAAACTCGTTTGAATTGCCACAGGCGTTGGTAAAAACAGCGGTAAATGTAAAGGTAGCACCAATCTTTGGAATGCTCGAGAAACCAATTTCCCCATTCATAAGATTAACTAAACATTTGCTTATGCTCAGGCCAATGCCTGTTCCACCATGCGTCCGCGAGATGGATGGCCCAACTTGCATAAAAGGAGTGAAAATACGTGGTTGGGCTTCTAGGGGGATCCCTACCCCTGTGTCTTCAACAGAGACAATGAGGCTGATGTGGTCGGAGGAGGAGGATGATGATGAGACATGGCAAGTTGATCCTTCTCGACTGAAAGCTCTAAATCCTCTCCAGCTATGACGTTTTTCCGCAACAGGGAAACCACTCAAGGTGTTCTTTGAGGATGTTTCCGTCTCAACATCGATCGAGTCTATTAACTCCTCAACAAGATGAACAGTGACGAAGATGTGTCCTTTCTCTGTGAACTGTAAATTATCCAAACAGTTCCATTGCTTAATTTGGTGAACAGAATTTGTATCTAGATTTAGATTTTTAATTGATATTATACTATTATGAATGGACCACTATTAGAAAACAAGATTTTCCAATATAAATCACTTCCTTTCTATATCGCCAAATTTTTCACAAAACCTTTTTTGTACGGCATAAAGAACGGAACTTCAAACACAAGGCACTTCCTTTCTATATTGCCAAATTTTTCACAAAATCTTTTTTGTACGGCATAAAGAACGGAACTTCAAACACAAGGCACTACACCTTGAACATATTTTGATAACTGCGGAATCTGATTTTCTGAAGCTTAGAATCCAGAAGAATGGATACTTACTTTTATTGAGTTTCCCATGAGATTGGTAATGATTTGGCGAAACCTTCCTGGATCACCGATTAGCATTTTGGGAACCCGATCCGAGATGTAAACTGCCAACTGCTCTTTCAACAAATTTTGTCATGCAATTTCCAAATGTCCATATGTTAGAAAATGAAGATTTAAAAGAATCCAAAAAATAAATAAAAAAATTGGAAGAGGAACTGGACAAGAGGAGAGGGAGAAGGCATTAAAAGAAAGAAACATATATTACCTCTATTCCTTTTTCTTGAGACTTCCCGGAGAAAAGTGACAAAACATCATCAAGAATCGCCCGCAGGTCAAAGCACACCGCCTCAAGCTCAAGCTTTCCGGATTCAATCTTTGCCTGATCCAAAACCTCATTTATAAGTGAGACTAGAGCTTTACCACTAGCCTGGGCAGTTCTGACAAAATCTTGTTGATTAACGTCCAGATCTGTGTCCATAAGCATGTGAAGCATTCCTGAGGAATGAACGGAATTACTACGTCACATTATGTCAAGCATTCCTCAGATATTCTAATTTTCTTCTAAGATTGGAAGTAACCGCAAAACAAATAAATTATAAACCCCAGAACTCACCGAGGACACCGTTCATCGGAGTTCTGATCTCATGGGACACGGTGGCAAGGAACTACATAAGATTCAAACCTGATTAGGGCAACATGTGTATGGAAAAATCCTAGAGAAACGTTCATTTGTGACTGCAATCAATAGATACCTGGGATTTGGCAACATCAGCTGCTTCAGCCCGTTTTTTGAGCTCCATCATCTCATGGTAATCATCCTCCACTTTGGCAATTCGGTTTACGGTTGCATGGAATATATAACCAATAAGCATAGCAATCACCAAAATTCCAGACGAGGTTGTTATTGCTAACCATGGCCACGGCGGCTTATGCTTGAACCTGAGATAAGAAGCAAAGTGCGTGAATTCACGCTGACCATTTTACATACACTCCAACTACTAATGAATTGCAACTTGCAGCTTCAACGTACAGAAAGCTATGGTTTATGAGATCAAAGCTAACCAAGATTTATCAAATTACCTGCAATGCATTTCATGCTTCCTCAAAGGATCCCCAAAATTTAGACTGCTGACATGCTTCAACCCATCATCCGAAACATTTGAACCGTACATGCTGATTGGGTGCGAGTAATTGGTGGTATCATACACATTCACGAGTATGGTTTGCTTGCTTGCAAGTTGTTGCAGTAACTTCTCCACTAGCGACTCAATATCAAAGATTCCGCCAAGATACCTGCTTGGCAGCAGAGGGGTTACTACTAGAACTCCTTTATTAGATATTATTAGGCTAGTTATTTCACCTTCCAGAACTCCTTCATTTAAGTCATCAATTTGAGGTCGTTCTACTATCACTACCAAACAATAAAATACTATTGGAATCTACAATTTTTTTTTTTTTTTGGTCAAAGGATGATTTCAAAGTAGATAATAGAAAATTTAAATTGCCAGTTTCATTGTTCTTTTTTCTTTCAGGGGGTTAAATAAGAGAACAAAAGAAAATTTCTGTTTATACCCATCAGTAGCTTGAATTCTTTCATTGGGAGTCGCATTCGATGGGAGATCTCTCTTGTAGACGGCAAAGGTCAGTATAACTCCAAGGCGGTTTGTTTTAAGCAACGGAAAAGGAGCAGTTAGAACCCCTTTTCCCGATGCCCTTGCACGTAACACGTTTTCACGATCTTCCTGTTAGATCATGAGTGAAACATTATGACTAAAATCACATATGAAGAAAATCAATTTTCTTTCTCTGCACGGCAATGGAAGGGCATTCCTACCATTGAAGGAAAACGTTCAAATTTGTTGAAAATGAGTTAGAGAATTGAGTTTGGCAATTTGCATGTGGTTTGATTCAGTGAAGACACTACTTTAACTTAATTGACAACTAACTACTTACCTCCCCAGAAAGCATGTCAAGAGAAACCACGTGCGAAACGGTATCCTGAGCAAAGATGACCGGAGCATATTCTTCCTGAACCGGGGATGGCTCCGATGTATCTTGTGCATACTCATCCTTATGAACCGGGTTCTTCTCAAGGGAATCCATCATCTTAATAGTCCAACCTTGCTGCTTCTCGAATTGTTCCCTCTCAGAGTGGAGCACCCTCACAGCATATGCCACTCCACTCGTGAGAGGCCTCTCAAAAGCAGTTCTCTCTGTGTACCTTGCAAAAGTTCTCTACAGGTTCTAAAAGTTAGGTCATCTTTTCGACAAGAACCTAACTAACAATCCGCTATTTCATCGGTTAACAAACAGAAGAAACGATGCTCAACATTCAGATCTAGTACTAGAATAAGCTGATTAGACAAACAAATCAACACTCAGAATTACAAGCCGCCCTATTCTCCTAATTTAACATATTGAACAATATCCCAAAATAATAACCATAAGGCTACGCAATTATGTCCCGTAATAGCCAGACCCTGAAAGTGAAATCGAGCTCTATGAATGAAAGTTACCATTATTGACCAAATGGCCATGACATGAAAAAAAAGTTCGAGACGGCAATAAGTATGAGGAGCAGATCTAGTACTAGAATAAGTTAAAAAGACAAACAAATCAACCTTTCGAACGCAAAAAAACTTTTAAGAAATGGGTTTTATAACCCAAAATGAATTTATAAACATAAAAGTCTATCCAATTTAGTACCACAAATAGGAAGTGAATTTGTAGAAGGAAAAGATCCAATTACCTGATCAATAGCAGAAGGGAACTTTCCATGGTGGAAAGTGGAAATCAGAATGGCCATGGCCTGAACATGGTTCATACTGACATTAAACTGGTCCTGCAACATTCTAGCCCTCTCATCACACATACTGGCAAGAGTTTCTTTCCTCTTGTCAGTGGCTTGAGAGTTCATATAACAGAAGATCCAAAGAGAGGCAAGAGTCCAACCAAGGACCCAACAAAGCAAGACCCTCTTCCACCACCTTTTCCTGATGGATTTGGAGCCTATGCAGTGGTAGTAGTGGTGGTGGATCTTGAAGATCTTTTCCCACCATTTGAAGCACATCTTGGGCAGAAAACCATCACCAAGTGTTAAACCAGACTTGGTCTCCACAATCCCTGTGTTGTTAAGGAACCAGTTCATGGAAATCACATATAAAATCCAGTAACATAGCATCCAAAGGAGATGCCCCACCCTCAGACCAAAACCAAACACATGAACCAAACTCATCCACAGCACCTCACCAACACTACTAGACCACAGTTGCCCAAATATTCAAAGTGGGTCTAACCCCCTTATAGAGAGAGAGAGAGAGAGAGAGAGAGAGAGAGAGAGTAGAGAGAGACCCACTATCAAATCTACAGAAAATGTCTACTTGAACAATGAATTGAGGGCAAATAACCCAAAAAAATTATTCAAAAAAGTGTCAAACTTGGAAGCTGAGGAGGAAGAAAGGGAATGAGAGTGAAAATTACAAAGGCCCCAAAGGGGAAAAAAAAAATATATATATATATATATATATAACTATGAGAAGGTGAAATTGGAAAGGGATTGTGAGATGCTATCTTATCCAATATCCAATCCAAGTAACTTTCAACTTGAGAATGCAACAAGAGAAGAACACAACAAAAGGATTAGGAAGACAAGAAAGAAGAAACTAACATTACCCACAAGGAAGAATCAAGGAATCCCAAAGATCCTGGTTTCTAATTCCAAGCAGATTTTTTTTTTTTTTTAATCTTTTATCTTGTTAGCTAACTAACCAAACAAAGCCCGCAACAAGGAATGGGCCAAAGTGACAAACAAAGATTCCAAAACAAAAAACATTTTCACTTATCAAATCAACCCCCAAAAAAAAATATGGAAAAAGAAAAGAACGACAGACAGACAGACAGACCCACCAACAAAGAATCTGACAGGAAATCTAGTATTACCCAAGAGACGTTTCTTAAATTCCTGAAATCGAAGCTAGAAGTTGTTCTACCATGTGGGTGTTTGAGAGGTTTGACTGTTGCTTTGAGCACTATAAGAAAAGAAAAAATAAAAATAAAAACCCCAACTGTTGTGATCTTTGCACAGGGAGAGTCGAACTTGAAACAAGTTAAAAGGATCAGAACAGTAGTGGATGATGATGATGATGATGATGAAGCAGTTTTCTCCTTTTTTAGGAGGAAAAATAAGCTTAGAAGACTGAATTCATGGGCATTAATAAGAGAGAAGAAGAAGAAGAATCAATGAAAGAAAGAACAAAAAATATAAAAAATAAAAAATAAAAATAGAAAACTAAGAAAGAATATGGTGGTAGAAATGTCTGCTAGCTACACAGGCCATTATCTCTATCCTATACTAATCCACCCAAAAAAAGAAAAAAACGAAAAAGACTAAAATAAAATTTATTTATTTATTTATTCATTCACTTATATACATACATGTAAAAGGATGAAATTGTTAAACAATTAAATATAAGGGCAGGGGAGTAAAAAACATGTTGTTATTGTATAGCAGTATACTTCCCACTGAGAAGAAATGACCGCCTTTTTTTCTTTTTTTCTTTTTTTCTTTTTTTTTTTTTGCTTTTCAACTTTACTTTGCGTTCACATCCCTATCTATCTATATTATCTATCTATCCCTGCCAAAGTAGACAAATTCTACACGCTAAGTCGTTAAACTCTCTCTCTCTGTGTCTCTCTCTCTCTCTCTCTTCTCACTAGTTTCTCTCTCCTCTAAATGTGTTTGTCTGTAAGGCTGTACTTTTGCCGTTTGGACAAAAGTACCCTTGCATGGGAACGGAAGTCCAATAAAAAACAACTTTCAAAAGGGTGTTTCTTAGAGACGTTGTGATTTTACGAAACTGCCCTTGAAGGAGCAATTAGTCAAAAGAGTAGGCAATGATAGGAACCTCTCGAGGTGTTATTATGCTTTGCCTTTCCCTGTTTTGGAATCTAATCCCCCTGGCTTGGCTATATAAAACGAGTCTTTTTTTCACGCTTTTGAAATTATATATATATATATATAATCTGGATTATTAAAAAATATACTTTTTTTTTAAATACTTGAAGTGCTTCTTTCTTTTAAGGTTAAAAATTTAGATCAATTGTTTAATGTTAAGGTATGCTATAAATGGATGAATTTTCTCCGACCAAATAATTATGTTGTGGAGTTTAAAGACAATTGTTTGGATTTTGATTTTTTTTTTTTTTTTACTGCAGATAAGCTAGAGGAAATTTGTATAACAATTAATGTTAGAACTTCTTTAAAAAAAAAAAAAAAAAAAAAAAGAATGTGGCAAGACTTCATTAGTACGGCAACTTATCTCAATTCTTAAAACAAGTTAAAAAGAAAAAAGAAAAAGGCAAAAGTAGAAAACCCCCACCCCACCAATGATAAAATAACCTTTTTATGGTACCAAATGTAGTTGTAGCCAACCTCCGCATCCTTTTTATAATAGGTGGTAGTAGGGGAAGGCATCTTTCTAGCTTTTTTATAATTAGTTTACCTCAATTAGGAGGTAACAAGACAGAACTAAATAAAAGTTAACACTTTTTATTTTTATTTTTATTTTAAATTCCTCTTTTTTTAATCAGATCAGAAGATCAAATACGTATTATATGATATTTATTCATTAAAAGAAAAAGACAATCCAATACAAATCTAATTTAGAAACGGACAAGTTATATCATAATGCAAAATAAAATTTTATGGAATTGAATGATTTCGTAGAGGTTTTGTTTTTATTTATTTAGTTATTTAGGGCATGTTTGGTGATAAGCTCGTTTTAGACTAAATTGTATTTTTTTCATCATGATTTTTATCTTTTTCTGAAAAAAAATTTTATCTTTTCTAAAAAAGTTTTTTATCTTTTCTGAAAAATTACTATTAAAACTTAAAAATTTTAAACTAAACTCATTCATCAAACATCCCTTGTTTATTTATTTTACCCGGTTGACAAAAAAGTAAACAACATACGTTGGACAAAGAAGTGGGCATTGGAAGTAAATAAGAACCGAATTGCGGGCAGTATATAAAGAGAAGGTAGGGGATAAGCAAATAGTGGAAAGTGGTTAAACCACAACAGTGGCAGAATAGTAATTAAAAAAAAAGGTGGTGGCAAAACCGGGAGAGCACTTTAATCAAGGCTTTGTCACCTAGTGATTAGGCCATCACTACTACTACTATTACGAGTTACTAATACTTTTTTTTATTTTTTTGGGTTCTTGGGAGGTCCTCTCTAGGGGAGGGTGAGGGTGAGGGTGAGGGGGGGAAAAGCTTTGCTGACCGTGACGTCCGACGTCAGCTCACCGGCTCTGCATCTACAGCCAATAGGATATTCCGACGTGTCATACTTATATTGGCCTTGATGAGATACATGTCACCTGTGGGGGAAAGGATACAACTTAACAGCATCTCTCTCCAACGTGTATCTATCTTAAGCTCTTTGAACCACCTTGTCGGCTTCTCTAATTTACCCACTTTTTTTATTTTTCTTTTTATAAAATAAAAATCTGGAATGACTCATCATTTTCAGATTTTACAGCTCCACAAATAAGATCATTTTCTTAAGTATAGAGAGATTTTTTTTTTTTATATTAGTTTCTCTCAATCATTTACCATAGATCTATCAAATCAATATCACATCATACTTTAATAATCGAAATTGAAACATAAACTTAAAGAGAGATAATAAGGATCGAATCAGATGGACGAAGATGATATGCCTAACAAAAGCTTCTCATTCCTTTTCATCCTGTCTACCTGTGGGTGGTGGTGGTTTTTTTTTCGCATTTTTCATTTCATTTATACTTTATGTAATTTATATGTCTAATAAATAATTTTTATTTAGACTATTTACCTATATCAATTTATTTAATCATCTTCCTCCCTATTAATGTATTTTTATTCAAATTATTTAGACATAATTATCATTCCGTTGGAATTAACTTGGCTGGTGAGAAGGAATTCTAGATATTAAATATCAACTTCAGAACTTCTAAGGATTTTTTTTTTAATTAAAAATTGGTGCCCAGGGTTTATAACCAAAAAAAAAAAACCCTCAGACACAATTGTCAAAGATAATATACTTAACTCTTGTACTTATTAAACAAAATTGATATGGATAAATTAATGAAATATAAATTTTAATAGAAATTAGTGTATTTTGTTAAGTAATTTCTCCTCTTTTTTTTTTTTAATTCCTACTACAAAATTCTCAACTCAAGTTATCCACACAAAAAAAAAAAAAAAAAAAAGCCCTTATTGTTTCCATCTCTTTCCTTGTCTGCAAATTGTTGTTTCTTTTTTCAAGTTTTCTACTTTTTCATCTATTGGTGCTCAAAATTAGTTAAGTCACCATTTGTAGGCGTTTGCCAAAAAAAGAAACCAGCACGATCTGTCTTCATTTAACTCAAAAAAAAAAAAAAAAAAAAAAAAAAAAAAAAAAAAAAAGGGATAAGGGATAAAAAAATAGCCAGCACTTGTATAAAAAGCTTGTTGAAGCTCGACTTGCAGAAAGTGACCTCCATCTCAAAATTCCACATCGGCATGTCCTTGATTGAGACATTTTTATTGGACCACTTTATCCTTTTTCATTGAGAGGTGAAAAGTAAAGTTTAAGTAGTAATCCTATAAAATTTAAATCCATAATAAATTCTTATCCTTATTTATGAAAATAATTACAAGTCCCTTCGGGGACATCCGAGAAAATAATTACATGCCATGTACGACTCGAAAATCATTGGCATTGAAGACATTGTTCATTTATTATTTCCTTAAATATATCATAACGTCCTTAATGTTTGAGAACCAATATTTGCAAGTCTTGTAATAAGCAAGACACACGTGATTAATTTTTCTAATGTGTCAAAAAGATATTATACCACTTCTCCAAATTATGTATGTAAAAAATTATAGACAGTTAAGTCGCCATTTGTAGGCGTTTTCTAGTGGATAAATAATATATATTCTTATAAAAACAAACACACAACAAATATATATAGATTAAATATGAATATATAATATACTATAAAATGCTTGTTTGGTCCCACCAAAAAAAAAAAAAAAGGGAGAGAAAAAAGGACTTATTTTTTCCCTCTAATTTCGGTTTTGGTCGGCAACAACAGGTTGTAGTTGGTGTGGAAGGTAATATATAAGTATATTTATTTTAAGAGGCGTCTATTAATTAACACTCATATGTTTACTTTTTCCATCTCTTTCTTAAATTATCCACTTATTAAAGTTTAAACGTCCATTATTAGTTATCACACCCAGCTTATTATTCTTTAAAAAAACATCTATAATTTAATTATACTCTTTATCTCTTTTATATTAACCAATCAATTAATAACCCCCTATTTTTAAACTTTTTTTTATCATTTAAGTAAAAACTATATTTGTTTTATCCTAAAAATTTAGTGGATTCCCAACAAATTAATCATCTTGCCTTTGATACATGGAATAACAAATTGAATCATCAAAAAATTATGTAATATCTTGTTATTTTATCTTTTCCAGTACAACTAGTTTCACAAGAAAATTATGAACCATAACTTACAATACATATACATAAGAACGATTTTATTATTTTATAAAGACAAATAATCTATATGACGACTTTATCCATTATATATGTATGTATATATGTCAACCGCGTTCAAAACAGCAAACTTCATAAGAAAGGGGAAAAAAAAAAGAATAATTGAATTTCTTTTTAAAAAAAGTCAAAAAATAAGAAAAACAATAAATGATATAAAAAGGATTGCCAAAAAAAAAAAATAGGGGTTATTTGTTGATTGGTGGGATGCAAAAAGGGTTAAAAAATAGAATTAAATTGTAGGGTTTATTGTGGAATAATAAGACGGGTAATAAGTAGTGATCGATATTTAAATTTTAATTGGGGTATAATTTAAGAAAGAGGGTGGGAAAAGTAAACTGAGAGATATCAATAGATGTCCCTTTATTTTAAATTTTGTTTTCTAAAGCGGTATTTAATACATTTGTAGTTTCCAGAACATAACCATTTATTTTTCTTGAAATTAGCAGACAGAATTAGAAATTTGAAGACATTTTAGTATGGAGTGTTTTCATGAAGGATCTCAATTAGAAAAAAGATTTATTAGAAAACACAAAAGTTTAAAACTTTTTTAGTAATTTCTTAATTTAAGAAGGACAGATGGCAAGAAATCTTAAATGGTTCCTAACTTTTTAATCCCGCTGTTTTGAAAACCAACCATAATTCCCATATATAACATGATCTATATTGTCTCAAGTAGTTTTAACTTTTCAGAATAGGTTGATCAGGGCAAATATATTTATGTATTATATACATACACACATGTAGAGGCTGATTTAAAAATTGCTAATTGATATAAAGTAATAGCTATTTTATTGGATCTATAGAATGAGCTGTTTCTAGGATAAAATTCATGTATGAATAGAACATACTTACTTGAAAGGATTCTGCTATTTTGTCCTTATATATGGTAGAAAACTTAATAGTTTCAGATATATATTATTAGGCCGGCTCTGTAAAAATTGTTCTATGTTAAAAACCTATTCACTTTCAGCATGTCTAGAAACATATTTCCTTAAATTTATTTGTCTAGCTTCTATACTTCGACATAGTTTTATGTACTTTATTTTATTTTATTTTTTAACTATAAGAATGTTATGGGTGGATCGGAGTGTTCAGACACGTCATTTTGGTCTACCACTTGGAAAAAAGTCTTAAAAGAGGTCATTTTAAACCTTGCTCGAATCCATTTGAACACAGAACAATCAAACAGGGATGAGTTGAATAGGGTCGTCGATGGCATGTTGTACATGTGAGGAACTCAACGCCTCACTTTCCAACAAGTGCCCGACAATAATTGGTAATCTCCTCGTGTTTCATGTAATGAAATTCTCAACGTGATGAGAATAGAATAGGGACACACGACATCAGAATAGCACGTCCTAGACCAACTGCTCAAATCGGATTTATACTTAGCCCTACAGTGCATCTTTGAAATACCAAGCGACTAAGCTCATTGAGGTACGGTCACTCTTGCCTACTGTTATTCAGCCCCTCTGCTTGGCTTCTTGTTCAGCTTTCTAACTTGAGTTTGGAAGAGTCCTTGACAAACACCCAACTTATATCTTCTATGTCTTTTCTCTTTCTTTGTCTATGTTTTCCAAGCGGAGTACTTGTCGATCATTGTGCACAGCTATAATAATATTGTGTGATTTTCCAACACCAATAAACATGTTTTCGGTTTATAAATAAGAAGAATTATGTGATAGAATAAAGAATAAGACTTTATTTGGCATTCAAGTTTAACTTCAACTAAACTGTACTTTTTCATCTCAATTTTTTGTTATTTTAAAAATCAACAAAATTTATAACTAATTTTTGAAAAGTCAACAAACTCTAACTTATAAATTTCATCTCCAACTGGCAAACCAAACGCAAACTAAATATATTATCAATATATGGATCAAATTATATTAAAATTATATCCTAACAAAAAATTGTAATTATAATATAATTTGATTCAAAGTCTAAATTTGCACGGTTTAAAAACAAAATTTCTCATTTCTCCTATAAATTAATACCAAAAAAACGGTGGAATCCACGATGGAAGACGAACCGGCTTACTTCTTTGTCCTTTGTTCTTTGTTCTTTTTTTTTTTTTTTTCGTAAAAGAAAAAATAAGCTTATCTATAAAAAATATATATATATATATTTACGACAAGCTACCACCGGATAAATATGGTGGCTGTCGAATTCTTGTTGGTTTATATTGATTATTTAATTTGGTTCTTGGTAACACGGGTTAGGTTGTTTCGAATACGAAATATCAAAATAATTAGTGTACTGTGTCCTTATCATAAGTATTATCAAAATATGACATTTGAGAATTTCAACTATATCATCATTGTGTCATTTCATTTCAAATTATGAATGGAACTCTATTTATGCACATATACATTCAAATATATATTTATTTATCTGTAACTCCATAACGTCAAGAACTTTTCTTATAGCAATTTGTCCAATCACAATCTTTTATAATAGTTTTGTCTTAACCAATGTAATTTGTTTACTTACGCTTTGTTTATTCCTCTTATTCTTCTTCTTCTTCTTCTTCTTCTTTTTTTTTTTTTTGGTTATCCGTTGAGAAGAATTTTGGTTAAATAATTTTGTTTAATATTTGAAAGTACTGAAATTCTTGAATATGTTATCATTAACAGGTGTGCACGCGCATTCCATTTTCAAATTCTAGTTTCGGAATTAAAAAAAAGGATAATTCAACTTTTCTGCTTGAAAAAATGAAAAAGATTTTATTAATCAAGTACTTAATACCAAAATATATATATATATATATTAGGCTCCTGTCGTGTATTTAACTGTATACAAATATAAGTGGAACATGTTCTGAATCTTTCAACATATAAAAGATTATTGAATCTTTCAAAGTA
>JAFMPE010112734.1:17046-43291 GCA_024759925.1 Ficus religiosa | reverse complement strand
AAAAAAAAAAAGAATGAAGAGACTTATTTTAGCAAGAAGTAAAATGTTTGTGTTTTCTTTAATGATTATTTTGTTGGATTATCTTCATGTCCAAATCCCGTTGATCAATATGTAGATTATTATCATCGTATAGACCATGACCCTGCGTCTTAATCCTGTCGATTAACATGTAAATCTAGAATACGTTAAGAAATTCTTTTACCGAGCGTTGACAGGCTATGTTTGCATTGTTATTGTTTTAAAATATACAATATGATGATGAATCTTTGTAATGGATTCAAAACTCCAATTTGATCTTTTAATTTTAATTTTAATTTTTTTTATTATTAAAAATCATAAAAAAATATAAATAGAAAAATTCCCTATTTAATTTCTTACTTAAAAAAAAGTAAATACCCCTACGTACTTTCACAACAATCTTCTTCTTCTTGATTTTCTCGTACTTTCTTCTTAAAAAAATGATATTAGAAAAAATAATAATGCTTAATGCTTCCATTAAACAATAGTAAAATTTCAGTAACATAAAAATCACCAACTTTTTCATATTCAACAATCGCAAAATAATATAGATGTCCATAAAATATGTGATAAAATGGGTACGAAAAAACAATTAAAAAAATGCATGGTTTCTTTCTATTTGCTTTCCAAGGTTTTTTTTTTTTTTTTTTTTTTTTTGGGAGAAACAATACGACTAAAAAATTCAGGGTTCGGAAAAATCAATGATATGTAGGTATGCTCTTTATTTATTTACTTGAAAAAAAAATCTGTTATTAGAAAATATGTCTTTTTATTTCTATAAAAACATACTATATATTAACTGTTAATATGAGGTAAAAAGGAGTATTTTAATAAGTTTTAGCCTACGTTTGGAATTACAGAAATCAATTGTATTTTACGACTAGTTTTTTGTCTTCTTCTAAAAAAATTAACAAAAATTAAAACTAATTTTTAAAAAGTCAACTAACCTCAACTTAAAAATTTTATATCATCTCAAATTTAACGCGAGCACCAAATGAACCCTTAATGTAATTTAGTTATGAGGTAAAATGATAACAAAAAATAATATATGATTTATAAGGGACATTTATAACTTTCATGGGTGTAAATAGAATTATTCAAGAAAAGAGTAGGAGTGAATTGGGTGTAAATAGAATCACTCAAGAGAAAAAAGTAAGAGCGAATTCATATATCACAAGTAGTCGCTCACGTACATTTCTTTCTCATGTATCTAAGCTAAGCCACAAGGGTAATTTGAATTGGACTCGCAAGTAGAGGAGCTACTAATTAGCACCAGTAATGAAGTGAAAATCCAGTGATCGAGAGACCAGCACTATAATCGTCAAACTTAATCATCATAGATCGTCCAAACTGATAGTCATTAATATGAATAATTTATCCTAATAATGACATAACCATCATCCTAATGACCACGATGTGAGTCATTATAAACGAACGAAGGAATAGAACCATCATACCTATCAACCGAAACAAACGTCAGTCGTCCAGTCCACGATTAAAAAAGCAAATAAAATTTAATCCACAAATTAAACAAACCCGTAAAAGTAGAATTACTTTCCTTCAATAAAAAAATAAAAAAAGCCTGATTTTGTTAAATAACGATAGGTAATCCTTTCTCCAAATTCATATAAATCATAGAACTCAGAAAAAAAAAAAAAAAAAAAAAAGGGTCAAACCCAGAAAATCCGCAAAGAATATTAAACAATTACACGGAATAAACAAAAACGTTCAAATTTGTAACAATGTGTTGATTTGCTTACCATCATACCATTTATTTATCTTGAGAAACATATGCCCTGATTTTTCTTGGAACAAGTACTTTCTGAGTTGACCAATCTTCCATGATTATCGACCTAATTAATTACCTGATTACGACAAAATCATGATCTGGAATATGACCAACGTACTTAATTCCAGAATGGCCTCCTTTTAATAACTTTTTACTTACAAGAAATACTGTACATATACAAAATTGCTGTTTGTAAACATATACAAAGAAATAGGAATGTCAAAAACTTGTACAACGTTTACGAGCCGCTGGTAAATGACCAATACAGAAGGATTCTATACAAGGTTTTTTTATTTACAAACAGGAACAAGTTTATGTGTATTTGTAGATAATGCTATATTCACATTTTAATCCATCTTCTAAGCTCTGGCCAGCCAGTCGGACCGTCGCAATGGTTTTAGTTGGAAAAATTCATCCATTCGTATAAGCTTCAGTACCTGCGGTGTGTGACAGTCACACAGATTAAGAATTAATGGAGGTAAGAAACAAGGAAGGAAAAAAAAAAAAAAAGTAATCTTGTTTAAATAAAGGTATAAGAAAAAGTTAATCTGCTATGGGTCATACAATCACTACACTAGTGAAATTTCAGTAAACAATAAACCAAAAATGAGTTCACCTTTTGACCTAAGAACAGATCCCGAAAGTCGCTAGCAGCTTGGGTTATCATACGAGTGGCAAGGACCAGCAGGGCAAGGAGTAAGGATTTTCCACCGGGGGGCGGCTCCTATATTCAATTGGCACCGCTACCGAAAGTTGAACTTTGAGGAACCGATGCTGGTACCCGTGGGGGAGACCAGACACTAAGCCCTTCTTTTGGGACAATTTCAGTGCTAGCACCCTCAGTGAGTGGTGAATACGGTTTTGTCACTTTCTTTTTAAGCGTATCCTAAACAACGAAACCCCAATATTTAGAAGATGTTTATAAGGATACCACAACGAAAACACTACTAAGGACGATATTTTGGTTTAGTTCTAGTAGCATCAAAGTTCTCTTTTGAACACAAGTGAGTGCATACCGATATGGCACCAGAGACTAACCTTCACTTGGTTTGGTCCGTAAGTGTGCAGTGCTAGCTCAATTGAAGAATAAACTTCAAGAGCCTGACGGGTTTCCGGGATGCATTTTATAATACGAACTTGTTCCTTCGGCTCTGTTGATCTAGTCCTTAAATAAAGAATAAGGCGTGAAGGTGAAGCTTTTGGATGGTCTTTCTTTCCATGTGTCAGTTCCATAAATGCCAGGTCATCCCACAGGACGTCCCATATTATCGAACATGGATCCTTTGCCGGGCTGAACTTCCTCTGACCAATGATATTGGAGGGTTGCTGAAAATGACAGACATTAATGTTATTTTACTCGGTATCTTTTGAGTATTGTTAAAGCAGACATGGTGCCATAATATTTTTTTAGTCGAAGCTTAACTTACCTGCAACAATATCACCCTTCGATGAGTGACCACAAGAATCTTTCCTTTAGGTAGCAAAAAGTGGTCTTCATAAGCATCGGTTAACGCAAACTTTCCACGTACTTTAAACAGATCCACCTGGCCTAAAAACGAACCTGATTCTGCCAGCTGCAGTATTATCTTCATGACAAAACAAATGGATTCAGAAACAGTAATCAGAACACAAGCAGGTCATCCAACAAGATGCGTATCAAGTAATAAAGATGATTACAAAATGTGGAAGAGCATAGTAATGTTCCCGTCTCGTTTTTCCTTACTCAAAGGAAACAAAAACAGGCATTTTCTTTCCGTTATGTTCACTAATGTCCTGACCAAACAATTCAATGTAGTGCATATAAACTGGAATCATTGGATGGATTTTCCAGGTCACATTGCAATCAAATTATTCAATCTAAGGGGCCTTTGTTACAACCCAAAAAAAAAAAAAAAAAAAGATAAGATAAATGCAGATTTATAAATATAATAAGGTAAACTTATTACCTGTCCTTGTGCTTTATACTCATTGTAAGGCCGAAGCAAGTTATCACCGCTAATTACACGAGGCAGTCTCCTGCGGAGTAGTTGTTCATCAGAAGTTATAGCCGATGCTATCTTCATTCTCATAGCATTGGCACCTTCGGTGGTTTTTGACAAAAGATCTAGAACCCCACTAACTGGTTGCGCAGCTGCACCGATTATTCCTCTCCCAACACCTTGAACAAAACCCTCAACACCAGAAGTTTTTGCGCCTTCGAGAGGCTTTGTTAATATTCCAGTGACTCCTCTAAACAGGCCTTTTGCTAGTGCGCCACCTCCCTCTCTGATTACATCACCAAAGTCCTCTATGCCCTTGTTTTCCTGTCATATTAATTGATGTAGAGCACGTAAGAAAGTTGGGACTTATTAGGACTTTATTTGGTTTTGGTTTAAGTATTTCAGATTAGGATTCTTTATTATCTCTTATTTTAGGATTTCGTTGTTCATCTATATAGTATTTTATTTGAATTAGGACTCATAATGAGACTAGGATTGATTGGTCAATAAATAAGGCTTTAGGCTGGTAATTTCATATAGGCCTTTGACCATAAATAATTCTATTTGAATATGTTTCACATGTTAATCTGATTTTGTTTATCCTAGGTTCGGCAGCATCAATAAGTAAATTTTAATATTTGAACCTTCCAGCCTATAACCAAGAAGACAACCAATGATAAACAGAAAGACATTGACTAGAACCTTTTTTTTTTTTTTTTTTGAGGGCCGAACCTGTTTCTGCCGGCTTTGGATGAACTTCTTATCCATTGATAAGGCAGCCATACCCTTACTCATATGTCCAAGTGCGCTACTCGCATTACCCAATATATCGACACCTGAAAGCAATTGAAGAGGTTGGCCAAGGAGATCCTTTCGGATGTTCGATATAGCAATGCTTATCATTGAACTCTGCCTCATGCACACATTCTCGTTAAACCTTTGGTTTATCCTAACCTGAATACCAAATAGGAAATGGTGTCAAAAACATTTCAGTACTCAATAGAAATGTCAACACCGAAGACAAGTATAAAGTTTCTAGAAAGCAGGATTGTTTCTAAGTAGTAACTTTCTAGTGGTTTTGTGTTCCAAAAAGTTAAATGGCAGAGAATAATCCACAAGCAAATAAAAGTAAAAAGTTGGAAATCCAATCTGATACAAAATATGTTTCCATGGTTAGAAAATGATGGCCTCATAAATGGACTGACTCTGAGTGCACAGTTAGATATAGGTAAAAGACAACATATATTATAATGGAAAAACTTGTTCTAAATATTACTTTGAATAGGAACTCCTGGTAAGTGGATTATGATCTAGCCATATCACAAGATTTAGATTCACAGGGAGGAAAAAAGGGAAAAGGAAAACATTACATAACAAAGTCAGAACACTCACTGGCATATTTTCAGTGTTGCCCAATGCAGTCATCAAGGATGCCCAAAAGCCAAGTACGCCTCTCGGCCGTTGACTGGGTGACATAGCCATCGATACTTTGAGTCGAACTTCTGAGATGTTTAGGACTCTGCAAGTTCAAGAAAAATTAATTCAAGGACGTTACCAAAGTTTCAAATTAAGGACATAAATGTAGACACACAACAGTCTCTAACTTTAAATAGCTCTTACCCAATTTGGATAATGGGATCAACTGAAACTGAAACAGCAGTAGTTCGACTATCGTATAAGCGATTGAGGTTGACCTGCTGGATCATTTCATGAAGACGCCATATAATGGGTTCGTGAATATTTATCAGAAAGGCAGAACTTTCAGGACCCTGAATGATCAGTAGAGAAATAATTAATATAGATTTAAAAATTTAAATTAAAAAAAAAAAAACCAAAAAAATAATGATAATGATAATGATAAACCTTCCACCTCCCACTAGTTACTGAGACAACAATGGACTTACATTGAAACCAATATATGGATAGTTGCAAAGATCCAGTGACCCATTTGATTGCATGGTCACAGAAAATTTCAAGTCATACTCGCTCTCCTCCCCAACTTTCTGTGGTCTGAAAAGAACTGGCATTGGAGTTAATGGCAACTGGTTGTCGACCTGTATCCTGTGCATTTTTATTTTGAACCTACAACGCAGGAAGCAACCGAAGTTTTTGAACTCAGTAACAGTGGATCACCAGAAAACTGTACGAAGAAAAAACATGCTTGCATGGACTGACCAATAAACTGAAAAAATTCATTCTCAACCATAAAACATTCATGAAAAGCAACTTGCCTACTGAATCCAGTGCCTAGGCCAGTGGAATATGCAAGAAGAAGATTCTGAACTGAGAGATACAATATTTCTTCAGGTGTGTGGTCAATGATGGATACTCCAAGCTCGGCCAGCTCAAAACTTAAATGAAATTCAGAGTTGAAGGTGGAAGGCGCTTGCTGCTGTCGTGGGCCTTTTAAAGATATTTGCGATAAAGGAGATGCATTACTTCTAGTCAACGTTCCAGCAGTTTCACTTTCTGGCATCCAGTCACTGATCTTAACAACGTTGATTTTCTCTTCCTTCGCAATTGTAACACGGAGAGCCCTAGAAGACCCACTTGCCACATGAATGGGCTGATGATCAGAAATTTCATCAATATCAAATTTCTGTGACTTTGACAGTTCGACCCCATCCACCAGGAGTTCCAACAATCGTCTTCTACCAAGATCTTCCCAAAAGAAAGAAGCTGCCGAACTAGGAAGAAGAAACTGCCATGACTTGTTGGTACCATCCACTTGCCGAAAACGAATGGGTAAAAACATGGAGCGATTTTCAATCCTGTTGTTAGAAACTGGGTCATCATTGCTGGATGAACTATGGAATAATATATGCACGACCAAGCAAGAAAAAATATAAAAAGAAACTGAAAAAAATAAAAAAAGAAGAAGAAGAAATAAACAAAATGGAGAATACTAATGTACTTGCTTCGAAACTGAAAAAAGTTATCAACATAAATTGGCCCAGAACAGTTTGAGACAAGTTCATCAAGAACCGAACAAATGGGAGAAGATTGTTTATATATCTTGTACCAAGGACAATTTAATGAGTACATTTGCTCTGTTCTTTCACAAACTTGTCACAGATTCGCAAGCAATTAAGAACAGAAAGATAAACTAAAAAGTAAAACTGTAACCTGTAAGGACTTGATGATGAGTTTGGCCGGAAAATAACTTCATAGCTTGAGCTCTTTGCTCCACTTCTAACTGCTATTCTTAATTGCAGTTGATCGTTTCCAGTATCTTTCTTCAAGCATAGTCGCATGATACCTTCATTATGGACACTGAATGGAGTACTCCATTTATATCCTTCAACCCGCAACTGAAAAGCATTGCAAAACTCAATCAAAAATCATAAAAATAGAACATATTAATCTACAACGGTACAAAAATATACACATAAAAAAAAGAGCTGCATGGACCTTCAACATTTCAACTTTGGAAGACTGCCAACAAAAGGGTTTTGGAGAATCAGAAGGATAAATCCACGTTACTGATTGAGATTCACACTGCTGCAGGCAAAGACTGTAACCAACCCTATTAATGAATAAGGTGTGGGGCTGAAAATGGAGAACCTGAATACAAGCAATTCAGTAATTGTTAATTACTAATAACGTAGCATATAAGCAAACAAAGATTCACAATTCACAGCTTCATGTTCATGTTCGTGAAAAACAGCATAACATTGCCATTGACCTTCCATATAAAAGTTGTGAAAGTCACCTCTAAAAATTCAGGTCTTTAGCATAAAGATTCAGATAAAGAACTGAAAATGTGTTCTGTGCTAGTATTCAGAAAACAAGTAAAAGGTACCAAAATTTTAGGATCAAACCTTTGTTCTGTCTGAGGTTAAGTTTAGTCGAGCTGAAAGCTTGTAGTAAGATCCATTTGAACTGAATGCTTTTACATCAACTCGTTCCTACAAGTTTGCCAAATAAGAGAACTTTAGGCAACTCCAAAGTAACATTAGAGGGAAGGGGGAAATGAAAAGGCAAAGAAAATCAACTCTAAAGGCTTAACAATCTTGCTCACCTTCTTTTCCAGATCAAGAAGAGATATGCCTGTACTGAAAATTTCTGAACGGCACATGGCAACCGCAATGCCCACCCGTGGGGATACATATGAATCTTTTTGAGATTGAAACAGTGCAACCCCACTGCGGCCTGCATTGTCTTGCGGAGAGAGCATACTAGGAAATGGACTAGTATCCTCAATTACTTCAAGCACTTGGATGTTTCTTCTTGGGGCAGAAAGCTTCCTCTCCGCTAAGTTTGTAGGACTTTTCAGGGCCATCTTTGCAGATTTGACTGCTCTTGAAAGTATTTGGGAATCCATATCCACATTGTCCAACGGTTCCACTTCCACCACTCGATATGCCAGGAACAGAGATGAATCATTGACAATCCAATATGGAACAAAAAACCTAATTATTTTAGGTGCGGCAGTGGTTCCTCCCATGTCGTGTTCAATTCTCACACGCAGTCTCCTGCAAACATGATGGTAGGCCAAAACAAAAAACACTTTAAGGACAACAAGTGACTCAAAACACTGTTCAACTTAAATTGATCCGATATGGCGGGAATTCTTGAATGCTTTTTCTGTCCAAACTCATAATGATGCTAAAAAAGATTTAAAAACTTAGTATAATGCAAAGCATACAAAATGAAAATAAATGATTCAATATAATGTATACTCTAATTGCATAAAAAGAAACAAAAAGAACCAGTTGATGAATATCTTGTAATGCATTGAAAGATATAAAATCTCAGTCGTATTACAGAAACAGAATTTATTTAAAACATACAAAAAGATGACAAATTCAAAATTAGCTTCAACCTCCCAAATTAATGAATCATAAATTTAGGAGTAAAACCTTTGCTTCCCTAGTCAACTATACCTATCCTAGACTACTGGTTTCTACCATCACAAAAAATTAAAACAAACAGGTGCGACAAAAATTCCTTCAGAATCACAAACCTTTTACTCTGCTGGTGAACCATCCAAAACGATGTGGCATGATCGTTGGAAGAAATGTTCAAAACAAGAACAGGGTCCTGAACCAAAAAAAAAAAAAAAAAGAGTTCAAAAATCTATGATGCTATTATTTGATCATTATTATCCATCTATTTATTTTCTCCCCAAAGGAGAAGAGTATTAACAGTTAAACTGCTTACCTTCTCCATAACCCATCCACCCTGAACAATCAACGTAAGATAAATAGGTTTCCGGATGTCCACTGAATATACATGTACACTCCCTCGTGAAGAGATCATTCCGTGTTGTCGCTCGATGCAATTTCCTCCTTTTGTTTTCTCCCAAATTGTGAATTCAGCCGGACATGGAAACCGGTTTTCTAACTTCACAGGAGAATTAACAGATATTCTCCAATCATAAATAGGAACATTCAGTTCAGTATGAAGGACTGAGGCATCTGATCCAACGCTTAGCCAAATCTGCTTACTTCCTGCACCAGAACAGCAGAGAAGTATATCCTTCTTCTCGAGATTATCTAACTTGAAAGTAAAATTTGACAGTTTGTTCTCCAGCTTTGATGTATGTTGTCTTGACAGCGAAACTTGTTCTACAAGGGCCTGATCTTTTCCACATGCATAGCCAGAACCAACTGCCATTGCATACCCCCAAGAGTATGGAGCATGGGGTTCATCAACTGAAGGACGGAGTTGCAAGCACTGGTTGGAATCCTGGCACGTACTTCTCCATGGTAAAACTGTGGAGTCTCCAGGATCTATGACAGGGAATTCACTTTTCAGTATTTGCTGCCTTGAACGAATCCAACGTCTACGGCGCACGAAATCAGAAGATGATTTCATGCATGACTTCGAGGAAGTTGGAGGCCATGTTAAAGTGTGAAAGTCGGGCCCATAAGCCCAGCCATCCTTGTCAACAAATTGAGATTTATCAATAGTCCATGTTGATGCCCAACGCCATCCAGGGGGTAGGGGAGGTTCAGAGAAATCCTTGATGATTACATAAAGCAAGAGAAAAGTTAAAATACATAAAATAGGAAGTTAAGGAAATCAACACTCATCGTGATGAAGCATCATCCTGTCAATACACTCACCTTAGAGGAATTTGTGAAGTCTCGGGAGCTCCAAGGCCCTGGTTCAACACTGCCAAGACCAGACCAACTGTTACCCCAACCAGAACCTGGTTGAAAACGTTGATTCTGAAATCTCTCTTCAACCACAACATTATTGTTTGCTCCCGAAAGAAGAGACATATGACATATCGAAATATCCAATTTGACATCTGACTCATTAACTAACGTTGCAAGACTTCTGAATATCACGTGCTTCTTTCCATTTTTCATGACAACCTCCATGGCAACAAAATCGTTCTGTAGTGGTTTGGGGATGACAGACAATGGAAGCAATGACCGAATACTCTCCCGAGTAGCCTGTGGGCCAAGACCGATCCAGAAACCAATATCTCTATCCACAACATTCTCAGCTCCCATATCTCTTTGATAATTTGGAGTTGCTTTCCGCTCAAAACAAGCAGTAGAAACCAACAAGCATCCACAGTCATGAACTTCATCTAAGTTGTTATGCTGAACCTGTGAAATACACTAAAGATACGTGAGAAAACATAATCCCACAACCAGCAAATGCATGTGTAGCCAATTCGCCAAAAACACAAATGTTAACAAGACAAGCAGGAAAAAAGATGGATGAAAAATCACCTTTCTCTTCAGAGGATACGAGACAAGGTTTTGACTTTCATGGGCTTGGTGAAACATCCTTACTGAAGCTACCTTCCTCAACATATTTGCACCATGTCCAACCGAAAATGAGAGTGCACCAACAACTTCCCCTGTATTATTACAAAACTGTTTTAAGTGTATAACAAAGTTAAAAGTGACAAGTTTCTGTTTAGGCCAAAAAAATGTTTTGCGCCAAGTTTACTAGATCAAAACTCCAGAAAACTATCAATCCATTTGGTGCATAATGTGTGAGAACATAATAGAGTAGGAAAAAAAGACACAGCAAGAAAACAAATTGGGAATTGAATCTGGCTCCAGAATTTTGGGTGAGTAGACAAGTAAAATATGCAAGCAGTAACCAAGAGAATTGCTTTTATTCATCAGAAGAACACTCTTGATAAGTTTACAAAATACTTTTCAAAGAGGAAAAAAAAAAAGGATGCTTGTGTGCAGAAAATTGCCAGTAGATTAGCCAGAAGACGTTCACAAGAAGATTTTTCTAGCCCTAGAAAAGAGAAAAAAAAATTAAAAGATGCATGGGAATCACAAATGCAGATTCAGGAATCAGAAAACCCAAAAAGTGCAATACATAGACGCATATGCAACTTATCGTAATACACCAAGAGGAAAATGCAAGAAAGACGTGCCTTTTCCAGCTTTTGCTGCAAGGTTTGTTACCTCCACTTCCAATTTAGCTGCGGCCTGCAACGATCACATTCAGCAGAATCATATAGGAAACACACACGCACACAAAAGAAAGAAACAGAAACTATCCAAAAATAACTTCTTTTTTTAATTTTGTTTTCCTTTTTGGGGCTAAGAAACAACACATTTTACCGTATATGCACGTATATTACTGTTATCATTTTTTCTATTAAAAAAAAAAGGCATGCACAAAGGACAACACAAGAAGTACTCCAGCAGAAGAGAATAAAAAGTGGAAGAAAACAAAAAAAGAGGCTTACTACAGGTTTGTGAAAAAGACTACGTTAAAGAAAACATATTATTTCACACTAGAACATTACCACGTGGCAATACAAACCTAAGCATGTCATCCAGGCCCCAAAATGAAGATACAATTTGAGGAAAAGAAACAGAGAAACAGATAAAAAGAGGGGGGTGGGGGACAAAGGAAGATAAAAAATTTTGTCAAACACCTTTCGAGGAATTTCAAAAATGAAGAGTTCATTCCACTTTGCAGTGCCTTCATCCAGATCATTGTTTCTTGAAATAAAAGGCTTGACACATTTTGTTCTTGCGCTCTGAGGAAAAAACTTTTGCTGGTCGGTCGCCTGACTTTCAACCACAAGACGCAGAGCACAGAAGAAGTTTTGACCATTGCCATCATCTGTAATAGGTAAACCCTGCAATAAAAATTAAAGAATAATATAATTCAGTAAGAAACAAGCAGTGGGTATTTATGGAATTGGGTGGAAGTACTTTTTTTTTTTTTTTTTTCCTTGAGAAACAAAAGACTTTAAAAAGAGGAAGAACAAAAAATTATAAAGGATAGAGAACCAGAGATCATCCGAAAAGCGATATCTCTAGAGAAAGAAAGTAACCAACCTGGGCTTCAAGGATCTGAATTGCAATATAGTAGCGTGCTTCTCTAGATTCATCAGCAACATTCAATCTGTCAGAAAACCGTGGAGGTGGAATTGACACAGAAGCACAATCACCATGATGCAGCTGGTCGACTATGTCTGAATTATGTTCAGTTCTTTTTACATAAATATCACACCAGAGTCTATTTTCTATTCTTAGCGTCTGAAAGTCATCCTCATCCAAAGCAGAAACAGATGGATCTTCTCCATCCCTATGCAAACTACGAGCTTCCTGAAAAGATAGTAACATGGTGCAAGGATTTAAAAGGTTTCCGTGTACAGAAAAACATACAAGAAAAGAAACTAACCTCATATAGCTTGGTTGCTTTCTGTTCGAGGTCTAACTGTCGTCTCCACGAAAGAATGCTCCCTACAAAATTCTCCAAGCTTGCAGCACTGACATTTACATTTACAATACTGGTAGCAGCAATGCGCACTCTCTTCCCAAGTTTGGATGGTGGATTTGCATTAGTATCATAAGTTTCGAACCTTGAAATAAAAAACAACCATGGTTCATTAAGGACACAGTCTCTAATAAATAGAAAAAGCAACACAATTTACAGAAAAATACCCGTAATGAGGCAAAATGAAATAGCAGAAGGAAGATTAGAAAGGAATGAAAAATATGATACTTGAAAATTCCATCGAAAGGCTCCACAAGTGGCTCCCATGCTTCTAACTGAGTGTTGAAGGTTGATGCAGCAATAGAGGAAATAAGAACTGCATTCATAGCATCAACTTGACCATGCGTTGCAAGCTTAATATTTGTTATTGTCACATCAAATAGTGGTGTCATCTGAAAAAGTTAAAATATATCACAAGCAGATAGTGAAAAGAAGTGACTTCACATAAGATTCTAGTGTACAGGAATGTTTCTTCTAAGAACACAAACCATTCCACATAAGCTGTCCAGAACAGTCAAAGAGAAGCAACTCAGCTTCATCTCAGCAGTTATGTTTTCCCGAGTCTTCGGCTTCACAGATTCACCGATAGCATAAGCCAACCGGCTAGATGGTTTCTTCAGATCACCACGAGCAAGAAAAGTACAGGCCTACAGACATATTTGTCAATCTTACGTTTTGTCAAGCAAAAAAGTCTTCTGAAGTTAGTTGAGCTTGTAGGTATTTAAGCTTGTAATGATTGTAGTTAGCTGGATAATAAGTACTTTAGCAACTTCTAAATGGATCAGTACAAGTGCCTTTGAATTAGTGCGCAGATCTACAATCTAATACAAGAAGTTGTTTTTTCACACAACAGAGCATTTCGATCTTTTCTTTAGATTGTTAGCACGTCTTATATCCCTCTCTTAAGTGAATAAGAGATGATGTGAGCTATAAACTAAACAAACAAATATCTGAACTGAAGACAGGTAAAAGACACTTAGAATAGTGGAAGGGTGGAAGAAGTCTAAAAGTATTTCTAACAACATGCCAATATGGGAACCACAACCATAAGCTGATGAACTCAAAACCAATAGCCAAGTGAACATGTTAACCTGATTTTCAACTTTCCAAATGCTCCAACACTGAGAAGCCTTCGAACTGGAAGATCTTGAGATGGGTGCCTCAAGAATATTAGCCTGGTTAACAAGATCCATCCTAGGGCAACAAATAGTGTCAATTGATGGGGCTTCATCTGTTCTGGAGACCATGCATCCGATAGAAGCATAACCGGGCGGAGCTATTGGGTACCAAAAGAAAACTTCATCAAAACCCTTTCCAACAATATGGGCAACTTTAGTAAACTGCACAGGCTTTGCAGAGACTTCGGGATTATCAGTCTTGAAAATTATGCCAAGAGCTGGTGGTTCCAAGCTGAAAGGAAGAATAATACAGAAAAAATTACACATGCGACTTAATGAGAAATAATTTAAAGATTCAAAAGACGTGTACATTTAAGGAAAAGACAATGCAAGATGAACAATTCTAACCCTTCAGTTATGCAATCGCCCAATATGGCATAACCTGGACGTGCAATGGGTCGCCATATTGAGACTGGTCGGCGGACGTCACTACCCTTGTCCCACCAAATTCTCTCAAAGTTTGGGGTTGACATGTAATAATTAGTTGCTTTCGAAATAGATCTGACAATGTCCGATCCAGATGAATTGACACTCTGGTTACTAGTTTCCTGACCTCCATATTCACTATCAACAGTAAGATCTGATGCAGATTCTTTAGAAGGAGAAAGCTGTCTATTTAAGTTCCAAAGAAGAAGGTGATTCAGGTCCCAACTATTATCAACAGAAGGGCATTCAGTAGAAGAATGTGCAGCAAATGATCCGAGGACATTGTCTAGGCGCCAGATACTAAATCCAGATGGAAATTGGGGATTTGATGAATTACTGAATATGCACTCCGAGTATGTTGTCAATGCCACAAGATCAGAGCGTATGCAGTAAACAACATGATTAGACGGTGCTTTGTTTCCCATGTTTACCACACATCCCAATGCTGTGTATCCTGGTGGTGCAACAGGCTCCCAAATAGAACAATCACAGTCAACGTGAGGTTCGGCTTCATCTCCACCAAGTCCTAGAATACTTGAGAAAAAGCCTATGAGATTGAAACCAACTGGTTTTCGAACCCGCCCATACGTGTTACTCACTGCCATTACTGCCTGAGATGGAGGAATCGGCCTGAAAATACATTACAAGCAAACCATAACAAGATTCAGTATATATAAATAAAGGACAATTGAAGAAGCGCATAACAAAAGGGCCAATATTCTTTTTCTTTCTTTTCTTATAATACAATTCATCATTGTTTGCAACAAGATCACTCTATTTTCATCTGTCTTGAAAGTAGTAAGATGAAAGTAGAAACAATGTTCTTCAGTGAACACCAAAAAACGTAATGTCATGATTGATAAAAGCTACCACATGCAATGAGTTTGCACTTTTTTCCTTTCCGAGTAGATTTCTCTCATCTTTGACACTACTGTATTGCCATATCTGTAAATTTTTACTAAAGTACCTTGATGTCACGCAATCTCCCAATATGACGTAATTCGATGGAGCTCGAGGCCTCCAAAAGGTAAGGTTGTAACCAGGACCATTTTCTGCATAATGGCTCACAAAAGAATCAATTAATACCCAAAACAAAAGTATGCATAACATGGATAAGTTATGTAAAAATAAACTCATTAATGACTAATAAATAGGTCTTGCTGACAAGGAAACTTATGGAAAAGACCTTTAGACGACACCCAAATGCGATCAAAGTGTGTACAAGGAGCCAAGGGTATCATGTTTCCAAATTGCAATGCCGCAAATGCCTGATTTTGCAAACTAAGTATGAGGGAAATAGCACTCAGAGAAAGATGGATGCATATATTGGTTGATATTAGAGACATATTTGTTTTGTCCTTCAAAGAAGTGTATCCCCCCGAAATGTCCACTGGATCAAGAAGAATAAGACCAGATCCAGCCTCAACAGTGAGATCCTTTACCAAGGCTCGGATCCAGGTATCATTTTCTTTTGATGCATACCTGCACATATCCGGAAGTTCTACAGTTAGAATAGTAAGAAGCTTCTTTATGACAAAACCAATATGAAGATTGTTTAACGGGGTCAAATTCATCAATTGGAAGAAGGGAAATAAATTAAACATAAACATTAAAACAAATCAACACGGAAAAAAAAAATCCATTTTAGCATTCCAAAAATCTCTGTGGAACTCCAATTTTGACTGACAAATTATTAAAATAAATAAGCTGCCCAACTCTGCAATCCTCACTCTTTGGTCAGTAAGATAAAGTCCTCATTATGCAGAGAAAAAAATTATACTCTGAACAGAGAGAAACATTGTTAGATAAACATTATAATATGTCTTCCTTTGAAGTTAGGCATACATGTGGACAAACCCTGCCAACTTCAGGAAACATGTAAATTATAATATCTAATTATGGCCATGCTTACATGAAGCTCAAATCCAATTTTGCTCGAAGAAGCTTTTCCCCAAAAGATGAATCATCCAGAGAAGATTTTGTGCCGTCATAGAAGGTAAACTCAGGAGAAACAACCTAAAAGTTAGACAAGCAATGTCACTAAGAGGACAATAGATATAGTTGAAAAGAAAAAAAGATGCCCTGGATGTTTCATTGATCTTTCCCATAATTTAGGAAAAGCAAACTAAAAACCTAGAGAATGAAAAATAAAAGAGAATTATGTCTAAAAGAGAACCTTGTAAGAGAAGCAAGTACCTGGGTTTCAAAAGTGAAACTTGGAACCCCATCTAGATTGTCTTGAGAAAGTGAAAAAAATTTTGCAGTTTCTGATGATTCACGTGTATGCTCCAAACTCTTTTTGTCATCGTCATCGGATGAGTAACGATCAAGCAGTGTAATCTCTACACCATCCTCATATGATACCGAGTAGCTGCTATCATTACTTAAATATGTATACTTCCTCAAAAGAGAACCATTCTGATGGATGTATGATATCAAAAATATATATATATCAGCCAAAAGGTGGGGGGAGACAAAAAAAAAAAAAAATGTCTAGAAGAATGTTTATTAACACCTACGTGTAACCATATAAATAGCATTCTCTGTTTCCCATTAAAACAAACAAACAAACACATGAAAAAGACAAACGGCCAGAGGAAAGTCATATGATCACAAATGAAAGAATAAATGCAAACACCTATACTACAGTTCAATTTCCTTATTCTCGTTATTCTACAGATTATCAGTTTCAATAAAGTTCTGTTTCCTGCAAAATATAAAATGATAAAAATAATTTTTCTCAACTTAAATAATCTGAAAAATAATTACACGGTAGGATTTAATCATGTCTAAACTAGCAAGTCAAAACACCCAAACAAAGAAACATGGAAGTACTGCTAGACTATGCATGCAACCACAATCCCCGATGTTGTGGAGCCTAGATCCATTAGTAGTGGTTTCCTTTCTCAAGCATGTTGAATCTAAACACGAATCAGACAATAAATTGTCTAGCAGATTGAGGGGAACTGGGAAGCTCAATTACCTCAATTTTGACATTTACAAACCGCAACATTTTTCCACGTCCAATAACTATAATTGGCTGAGACCTTGCCCAATGAGATTCTTTAACATCTGCTTCCTCAGTCAAGCAGATAGTCTTTCCACAACCATCGTATGTGTACTCATCAATGCTTGGACAGTTTGCCACTAATTGTCTACTGGGAGAGAGGCGAATCACATCTTCTCTTTGTTTGTAAACAGGTTCAGACAGTACAATGCCACTGTATCTACAAAGGGGATCATTCTTAGGATCTGCAATTTCCTCTCTTCCAGTTAATTCTCCTAAAGCAGGCACAAAGAACTCAGTCACAGCAAGAAGAAAATCAGGTACAACAAGAACTCGAGGCTGTTGAACCCGAACCACGAATGACTGGGAAGATTTTCTCCATCTGTAATCCATCAGGAACATTGTCGAAATTGGTAAATCAGCATAATGAGCAGCTGCAGACTCAGTTCTTCTAAAGTTCCCCTTGTTTAAGGAAAAGGTCGTGTTAGAAACTTGTTTTGAAACATCCATGGATGATCCAAGCATAAGACGCATTTCAGGTTTTGTGTCAGGGCGAACATCAAGAACAGAGAATTTCGGTATGGTAATGTAGAGATCTGTCTCAGAAAATGAAGTCATCCGATATGATACCCAAAGACCTTCTAGCTGCAATACAGAAAAAGCACCATGTAATTTGTAAGTCGACTACCCTAACATGAGAAACAAAAATAGTATAAAAGATGGCTGATCTTCAAAATATGAATCCTAACAGCAGAGCCAACTCAAAAATGTTAGAAAAAAATAACAAAACAAAAAAGTTAGTTGCAAAAAAAAAAGGTATATATACTCACAGCAATATGAGCTAGAGGCGAGTCATCATGAATGCCGTTATACAGCTCCAACAACGCATGATCAATCACGACCGTAGATATGGTAACAGTACGTGATAGAAGAAGTTGACTATTCATGTTGACCTTGTCAACGAACAGCCGCATAGTATCCTTTGAACCATATTTGTCACCACGAAAACTAGGAGGAAGCCTGGGCTCTTCACACAAGTTCATGTATGCACAATCAAGAATGACCTTATATTCTTTACTGGTCATCACACCATGCAACAAGGCAACCTGGTTAAATTAAAATCTGTAAGAAAACGCTACAACATCATGCCTATGCATGACAGGATGTCAAAACAATCAAAGAAAACAGTACATTGAGCACTGCAAAAGTCAAAACCAACAAATATACTAATTTCTTTTATAAGAGACAAAATTAATTGATAAAATCATAAATCTTACAACCAGACTAAACCAAGGACAAGTTTTCATCAGACTGGCCAAAAGAGAGAAACAAGAGCAAAGCCAAAACAGGAATTAATCAATTATCCATAACGTTCTTCCAATTTAAAAGTTACCTTCACTTCAAGAGAAAACGTTGGTACTTTTTTGAAAACATCCCTCAAACTTCTCCTCACATAAATGTCAATTCCATTGCCTTCCCGAATCATTGGTTTACCTATAGAGCCATCAATTCCTACGAACATGTTGATACCCAAAATCTGCAATTTGATGCCAGAGTAAAACATAGCTGGTAATATCAGTCATATTGCCTGAGACAGTATGATTGGATGAATACACAATTCGGACAATATGAGTCTGCAATATAATGATATCAATCATCTACCTCAGCATGCAAAACATCAAGGTGGACAGCTGAAGGATCTTCATCTGCAGAACCATACCACCTAAATGAATTTGTCACTTGCAGATGGCCCACATCAAGTTGAATAAAACTGCAAAGTGTACAATAAATAAATTTATAAACAAAATTAATTAAAAAACAAAAACCATTATCAACCACAAATGCCTTAAGGAAAAAATAAAAAATAAATAAAAAATAAAAAAACAACAACAACAACATCCACGGATCATGCAACAAAATCAGAGAGGAGTAGCAGAGTTGGTCCTTTTCTCATTGTTTCAGGAGTCTTTTCTTTTTCTTTAATAATCAATCACAAACAACTCTTTGCTCTTATTTCTTCAACCATACAACTCTAATTCAATCTCCTTATTCTTTTAATTTCACTGCAGCAAACCTCCCGTAGAAATCCCTCAAGTAATTTCCAATTTCCTGACCCAGTTTAACCTTATCGCTAATTCATCTGAAAGGATAACATAGAGAAGAACAATGGTTGTATCTACGTACTCTTTGCTTATAGAATTCCGTGGAACAATGATTATTGGAGTGTCCAGTGAGAGATCCAGTTTCAATGCTGTCGCTCCGTCAATCTCATATTTCTGAATAAACCGTTCAAAACCTCCAACTTTGTCGACAAGTTTTATAGCTTCTTCCGTCTGTGGGGTAGCAAGTTCCATAAAATATACCATAATCTGCATAAGAATGTCCATAAATTTGGATTAAATTTAAAACAAAAGAATCCTCCAACTCATATTAGAGCGCAAAATTTAGTAAGGAAGAAATGAGATAGAGAAACCACGAAAAATACAATGAGCACAAAATAATGACATCTTAGACATATAGAAAATCATGGAGCATCTCTCATACCTCCTGAACAAACCTATAGAGGAAAACAATACGAACAGCAGAAAGTCGGCCTTGCAAGCTATAATCATAACCTTCGTAATCATCATCTTCAGCACTATAAGAATTAAATTTAAACTGGAAAAAAAGAAACCGAGATTTAATCATTTGAAAGGCAACAATAAACACCCAAAAAAAAAAAAAAAGAAAAAGAAAAAAGAAAAGAGTACATACCTTTATAAGGGACTCCACGCCAGGATTGCGTATATCACAAAGCCAATCCCAGCAATGCTCTGTTCCAAGAGACGTATCACACAGTCGAAAATTTCCTAATGTCCCTTCAATGGAAAGAGAACTAGGATGGACCTTCAAAAAAAAAACAAAAACAAAAGAAGCACTAACGTGAGTAAAGTTACCTAGGTCTGACTATCAGTCCAGCAACTACAGATGAAATTTACATTCAACAAAAGTAAATATAATAAATAATCAACGTAATAGTTGATAGTACGAGAAAGAAAAAGGCTTAAAAAAAATAAATAAATAAAATACTTAAAAAATATTGAACACGATTTCAGCACCTTAAGATCCAACAGGAACCTTTCCTGCACCAGCATTGCAAGTGGAGAATCATCCTCCTTATTAAGAAAAACAGACACGCTGTCAACGTCCATGTTTAAATAAAATACTATTCGATTTTTACCATATCCCAGCAACCCTTTAACACGCCCACTTTCTTCGGTCTTTTCTTTGTTCACCACTGATTTATCTTCTGAAATTGTTTCTGTGTCAGAACTTGTTGCTGCGTAATGCACAGAGCTGATATCCAGACCAAAGCCAATTAAAGCAACAAGGGTGGGTCTGTTGCAAAAAAACTCCAGCTTGGACATGCGAACACTCATCTGAAAATATTCAAAGTGAATCATAACTTGCTGTAAGTACAAACCGGCTATGTAGAATCTTTAACTCAGAGATAGTGATGAGCAAGCTAAATACCTGTGTATCTATACCATCATAATCATGCGAACTAGGACTCCTTGTTGAAAATATAACAGAAACAAAATCCAAACTATCTCCACCTTCTGCCTCATAAAATATCTCGCCAGAAATGCCTCTTCCCAGAGCTAGATCTTGTTCGTGAATTAAGGCTTCAGCAGATTCAAATCCAGCCACACCACTGATTTCTCCAGTTGTTCCCCATGAACTGGTATCCAAATTTTGAAAATAACCTCCAGCATCCACTAGAGACACGAAGTCGGGCAAAGCATCCGTAAACGTGTCATCATCTTCATTAAGTACAACGGGCATCTCTTTCCCATAAGGATCAGTTACATTAGGGGAAGAATATATACTGCCATTTCTCAGCACGGAGCAAGCTAAGTACTGTGGGCTTGCAGATAGACGACCTTGAAGCTCATCCCTAATCTTTAAAGAATGTAGCTTCGTCTTGATAGTCAGATCACCTTCATAATAAATCATGTGAACCTGTAACCAAAAAATACTTAAAAATCTTAACAGCAAAAGAATACACAAGTTCCCAAGCCGCACCTGTAACTGCTCAAAATTCGCCTAAAAGATATAGAAGAGGAGTCAACCTAGTGCATTTGGTACATAACAAGAAGGATCTTTGTCAAATTTTATTTGAACCACACTTTTAATATGATGATGATGACGTTGATGTAACATGTTAACAACAAAATTAGCAAGCGTATATCTAAACCTATCTCATCGCCATTTTCTTTAGCAAAAAAAAAAATTGTTATCATCCTCGTTCCTCCGGACAGAGGGAACTAGTTATGAGTGGTGAACTGTCATCTCCATGTTCGGATACAACTCCGTTGAGAGGAAATCTATACAGCTGAATTAAATTGAAGCAAGAAATCTCAAATATTGTTCCAATTCAAAACTAGCATTTCAGAAAGGTAAAATATAATGTAATAAAATAAACAAGCTGCACGAACCTTCCCCCCACCAGCATGCACATCAAGAATAAGAGTCTCATCAAGTTTGTCATCAACTTCATCTGCCGCCTGCACAATATTACAGAAGGATAAATAAATCTCAATGAATAACCCTCGGAAAAAGAATTTATATTTTGCCATGAATTACTTCAACAATGGTGCTGCAGATATATTGGCAAGATGAAGCCACTGCATATTTTTCCAACCACAAACATACAAGGAAAAAAAGTAGTGCATCTAACCTTTCCATATAAAAATAACTTTGTTTCCACCAGGGCTCCATTAATTACAAGTTCAGCTGCTTTTAAATTTGTGGTTTGAGGGTCACTAAGCTCAGATGAGTCATCACTTGTTTCTCCCAGTAAATCAACAGATGGAGGTGCCTATTTTAAGCCCCAAAAAAAAAAATTTTAATAGAAGTAATGATAATAAAACAGTGGTGTGATAAAGAATATGGAGAATGAGAAGACTGAATAAACAAGATACTTATGACATACAGAAGCTTGATATGTGGCCAGTATAAGGCCCTTCAACCAGGTGGCCTTTTCATTTTCATCTCGAAATGCAAGTATCCAGGTACTAGAAGATTCCAGAGCCTGGAAACAGAAAAAGAGGGCAAAATAAAAAGAGATATAAAGTACTGACCCCAAGAAAAGAAAATTCTGGCCCCATGCACAAGGCCATAATCCTAGAACAAAAAGAAGATGTAACTACTTTGGTATTTAACTTGCCTTTTGAGTCTCCAACCCCCTATAACTAATCGCAACACAAAACGGCAAGCCACCAATGTTTGTTGGAGGAACATCAAATACTTGTCGACCAGCCATGCTGCAACATCCCACAATGAATTTTTTCAGTTAAGAATGTTAAATCCCTCTATTACAATACTTGCACCGAGGAAACAGACCATGAAGAGAACAACAGAAAAATAATGAATGAAATATCAGAGAAACAAATAAATGTAAACCTCGAGTATCGCTGGTAAGTTGGAGACTTTTCAGACTCCAAAAGATAAAGATATAATCCTGATAATACAAGAAAACAAGGTTGCCATGTAGCCACAGAATTGCCAATCCCCTGGGTCCGAAAAACAGAGGACTACCAGTCAGTTGCATAACAAATGCTAATCAATTTTCTTTTTCTTTTTTTTTTCCTACTGCACCAACTATTTGAAGACACTCTTTCCAACAAAAGAGAGAAGAAGAAGAAGAAGAAGAAGAAGAGTTGAAAACACACCCCCCAGACTAGGATTTTAGCATCAGAAGCAAGGTCCACAGAACTCCATGGGGTAAGCTCATCTTGAAAATTATCACCAGCAGGCAAATGACGAGTCTCCATCGTTCCGTTCAAAATATTTAGTAGTTCCATAAGTCTGCGATATCTAGATGGTGAAAAGTGAACCCCAAGGTTTGGCACTTGAACAGAAATACGTGTTGATGGGTAACTCGGGTGAGGTACTTTGATCTTCAATAGAAAATACAAATAAGTACATAATCCTTTTCAAAATAAACCGTGGACAATTATTAAAAATATAAAATAAAAAGTTCACCTGATCAACAAGTACTGCCATTCCACACCTATCTATCAGTGAATAAAAATTGTCAACTTTATCTGGCGTAGGAGATATGATTGGATTCGATTGATAATTTGCCACAACTAAATTGCACTTTTGATAGTCAGAGCCACAATCTGTGAAAAAAGCAGCAATGTCTCTTCCGGATATAAAAAATTTAGAATAGAGATTTTGCCTCTGTTCATCAGACTGACTCTCCTGCAGCATTTAAATTACTCAATTCAGGAAGATGCAGAACCAATTACAAACAAACAAACTCGTCATGTAATAGAGCATACCGCAGTGTGCACTGTGAAGTGCCCAAAGTCCAAAAGGAAATGACAATCACATTTCAAAGAGCCAGTTGTTCTGATAGGGACTCTTACTTTTGGAGCATCAAAATCAATATCAAGAGCAAATCTGAAATTTTAGGGGGACAAAAGGAAATGTGATATTCAAAATTTATTTGCATGAAGAACTAGAAACATAAAATTAAGAAATAAAACACAGTTGAAAATAGCACAGTTACCTGCTTTGTTCTTCTAGTACCATTTGAAACTGCTCTTGTGCCCTACGTGTTACTTTCTCTATTTTCATCTGCTCATAAGAATTTTAAAAAAATAAAAATATGAGTTAGGCCAACATTACCATAAACACTAAAGCCACGCAAAATTTTGATATTACCTGCAAAGCGGTCGCAGTTTCTAAAGCAATAGTGGGACTGACTGCCTTACTTCTCTTCACAAACTCCATGAAGCGGTCATAACTATCCATCAAAACCTGAGAATATGTAAAGACTGATCATACTCTAGCTTGTAAGGTCCCAAGTCTTGCAAAAGATTAAAAGCTGCCATAAGACAGACCAATACTAGTTTCTATGTTCTAAAATACCTTGTTTTTTGTAAAATACCCTGTTTTTTCTTTTCTTTGAGGACGTCTCATCCTCTATTATCCTCGCAATTGATTATTTTATCAATGAAAAGGGACTTTTCTTATAAATTATTAAAAAATAAAAAATAAAAAATAAAAAAAAAAGTTCCCCATAATTGATGAACTCTGATGATGTGCAAATGTGTGGCAGACATTATTAGAGAGGCACAATGGGAGATTATTAGAAAGTGCAAAAGGCCCAACAACTAGTGACAAGCACGAGAATCAAATGAAGGGTTTGGACTCAGAGCCATACGGTGTTCTCAATAATGCATTCCTTTAAGGCAGGATAAAACAACATATTAAGAAACCATTAGAGTAGCAAAAAAAAAAAAAAAAAGAATATCAACTCAAGTGTCCAACTGTCGGTGCTTATAATTATATGCCAAGATGAGGAGAAGCTGAACTTTTTATTACAAAGCTCTGATAGCTGTATGAATGCCACTAAATGTAAAACTTCCCCTCTCTCTCTCCCCCTTCCCGACTCTCTCATGTCCTAATGAGTAAGGAATTACCGTAACATGGCAAGGAGAAATTGTAGCTGACAGCTTCCAATCAACGTTCTCCCCAACTGGTGAGTGTATAAAGCTAGCAGCCAATGCATTCAACTTCTGCTCACTACAAACACTCTGCAAAACGAAATATGATCACTAGACAACTAAACCCACACACGTGCAAAGTAAATTTAAACCTTGGGAAATGGGTCGTGCTTGGTTTGTGAATTGAATATCAATATATGGATGCATACGTGCGTATGTATAGATGAGCATGTACATGTGTCTGTGTTCTGTGCATGTATGTTTACTTTCAATTCTGAGCTTCCCTTGGAGTCCTTCAACAAAGAAGTCAAGTATTCTATGTTCTTTATGATTTTCCACAATTTTCAGGGGAAAAAAGTTAACGATTCATTTTATATTTTTTTCTTTTTGAAACAGAAATGAGATTCTAAAATTAATAATCAAAGAATTATATACAAAATTAGAGAGGAAGATCCATTTTATGTCTTCAGAACATATCATGATGAATAACACAACCTAGAATCATATGTGAACCAGACAAACCTCAGCAAGCGAGCCTTCAGGTGCAGATAAACCATAAAATCTCAACGACACATCACATTGTGTACTACGATTTTTAAACTTGGTTGTCACTTGAAGTTCCTCGAATCTACCACAAACAATTTCAGTCTGATTTATGCTGATGATCCTGGCAGCAGCATGACTAATTGACACAGTAACCAAAAACTGGACCATATTCTGCATGTCCCTTCCAGAGAGAGATGCAAACTCATCCTCATGTTGGTAACTTAATAACTTATTGATCGCCTGCCATTCTTCTTTAGTCAGTCTTTCCTCCAGTAATTGTGGTCCCTTAGAAGTATCTCCAGCAGGGTCTTCTTCTGAGGGTGTGCGCCTGACATAAAAGGAAACCAAGTTTTTTCTCTTTTCTTTTTTCTAATACTAACATTTTTTAATGCTTTATCAAAAAAGAGGAAGCTACAACGTAAATATCATTTTGATGACAAGAAGTTCCAAAATGAAAGGCCAATGAAACTAAAAATAAACAAGACACGCCAGTGACTCAAAACACTCTTCCAACTTAACATGATCATGGATAATGGGAAATTCTTGAATGTTTATCTGTCTAAGCCCATATTATTTCTAGATATCTGGCTCTTTCAAAGAGTAAACTACCAATACCATCTTGTTCTATCTCCTATAAAATCCTCCCATTCCTTCCATCCAAATAAGCCACAAATTAGCCAGGACCACACACTTTCACATCACCTTTGCCATCTTATTGAAGCCAAAACCAACAAGTTTTTCCACCATAAGAGAGCCACAATTTCCAGACAATTACCAGGAAGAAACAGACAAAATCTACATCCAGGGGATCTTTGGCAGTTATATGAAATATCAAGCAGTAGTACAGTACTAACCAAACATGAAATAAAAAACCATTTAAAAAAAAAAAAAAGGTAGAAGAAATGGAACTTTGACAAACCAACTAAAAGAAAGCCAGCCTCTCTTTTTTAACCTCCTCTGCTCAGCTGCTTCCTTTGATTTTGCAGTTTCGACCTTTGCATGTGCAAGTAGCCTAAAATGAAAAAAAACCATCTAATCAGGAAGACTCCAAATACACTCTCTTTTTTCTTTTTTTTTTTTTT
>JAFMPE010112734.1:14018-16696 GCA_024759925.1 Ficus religiosa | reverse complement strand
TTTTTTTTTTCTTTTTTCTTTTTTAAATCAATATAAAAGAAATGAGATTAAAAAACTCACGAACCTCCATAAGAGGATTACTTTAGAATCCAAATCTCTTTCAATTTTTCTAATTTCTGAAATGTCAGTATTGGCTAAATGTTGTAATGAGCCAGCATACAACTGAATGTATCGTCGACGAAGCTGACAAAGATGCCTAATGCGTTCCCACGAGAATCGATAACTGAATCAGGGAAGCATAAATTTAAGAGTCAGTCAAAATGGAGATTGTTTCTGTTTCGATCTGCAAAAGAGACTCCTAAATCAAAAGGAAAAACATGGGTACCAAATCTCTTACCAAAAAAAAGAAGTATATTACAATTTACAGGTTTTCCAGATCATCACTTTATTCAACTAAAACATAATATTTCGAATGATTAAAAACTCGTACTATTTCTACAAGGACATAAACGTTACCACATTTTCCTTTGTTGCAAGGCCGCTTGACCAGCATAACGCCACCACAAAATAGGATTCTGTGAAATTGGAACCATCGGCCTTAAATGGGAGACCTCAACATATGTCCTGTATCTGGAAACAACTTCCAATAGTTTTATCCAGTCATGATATTGTGCCTGGCAGTAAAACAGAGAGTTATAAAATCAGTCACAGAACGTTAGTTTCTTATCAACAAACTAGAATCTGCTGACCCCCCAAGCTGAACCAAGCAAGCAACCAAGAATGTTCAGAAGTTATAAAAATTAAAAGAGAGACAGAGACAGAGGGATGTAGCAAGCAAAAGGCCTTAAGACTAATCAACTCTGTCTTTATTCCCCAAAATAAGAGTCTACTAAACACGTTTTAAAGATCAAACTCCTTTCCTCATGTCGAGGTGCAGATGTACTGTAAATAGATTACGAGAATTAGTTTGAAATCTCTTAAATTGAGGGTTTCGGTGGACAACTTTCCAGATTTAGAAATGATTTAGTTTCATATTTTTTCTCTTGTAACCTACCATATAATACCGTGTATTGTCAATTCAAATAATAGAGAATTCTTTTCCCATCTCGTATTTCATTACATGGTATCAGAGACCTAGGTTTTTTCTGGGAATTGAAACGTTTTTTGCCCTCTTCTAATGTGCTCTGTTTTACTCTGTTTTCTAATACCAAAATAGATCATTTTTTCTCTGCCTCTTTTCTTCAGCCTTAATTGCTGAACGTTCTTCTTTCAGCCTTCATTGCTGATCTTGGTTTTCTATTTCTTCTTTAATTCCTGTTCGGGCAGCCTTAATTGCTGCAAATTTCCTTCCTTCACCATGTCAATCTCCGAAACCATCGTTTCCAGCAATTCCAACCAATCCGAAGAATCCAATTCTGTTCAGAAAACTGGAGATTTGCAGGATATTCGGGCCTCCTATAGGCTCAATGGGAAGAACTACCTCAAATGGTCTCAATTTGTCTGCACATAACTCAAGGGCAAAGGGAGACTTAGCCACCTTCTTGGAACAGGACCAGCAAAGGATGACCCGACATTTGATGCATAGGATGAGGAGGATTCCATGATAATGTCTTGCGTATGGGATTCCATGGATCCCATGATTAGCAACACGTGTATGTTTTTGGCTACAGCAAAGGAGATTTGGGACTTCATTCGTCGCACATATTCAAAGGCCCGTGATGCTGCTCAAGTGTACGAGATCAAGGTAAGAACTGCGGCCACTAAGCAAGGAGACAAATTTATCACAGAGTATGCAAACCAACTGCAAAATCTGTGGCAAGAACTCGATCATTACTGAGTATTCGAGATGAAACACCCTAAGGATGCTGCCATCTTGAAGAGCTTCATCGAAAAAGACCGTGTCTACGATTTTTTGGCTGGATTGAATCTTGAATTCGATCAGGTTAGGATTCAAATCCTTGGCAATGAGGACACACCATCTATAGAAGAGACAATTTCATTGATTCGAGCAGAAGAAAGCCGAAGAAGTGTTATGCTTGAACCACAAACCGTGGACGAGTTAGCCCTAGTAGCAAAAACAAATCATTAGGAGAAAGGAAAGAGTGATCTGCCTAAACACCCGGATAGAGAAAACCAAGGGAAGGAGAACAAGGACAATCTCTGGTGCACCTACTGCAAGAAACCGAGGCACACAAGAGAGAAGTGTTGGAAACTGAATGGTAAGCCACCAAGCCAAGAATGGGGAAATCGTGGGGGGCAACAGAGGCCTCAAGCACACATGGCAGAGCAGCCCAAAACTGACGAAAATTCAGCAATAGGGGGGTTCAAAAGTGAAGAAATTGAGAAGCTGATGAGCCTGCAGGGGTTTCTTAGGAAGCCTTCTGGAGCTTGTTTTTTGGCTCTTATAGGTAAACCTTCATTTCCTTTTTGCTTGAATGCCTCGGACAAATTTTACGCCAGCTCTTGGATAATAGACTCCGGTGCCACAGACCATATGACCCCCACGTCTCAACTCTTCCACATCTATACCCCATGCTCGAGTAACAGAAAAATTGTAGTGGCCAATGGCTCTTTAGCTGCTGTTGCAAGGTTCGGAGTTATACATATCACACCTACCCATATCCTTAAAAATGTCCTCCATGTACCAAAACTGTCGGCCAGCCTGGTTTCCATTCAAAAGCTTACCCATGATCTTAAATGTTAAGCTACTTTTTTCCCTTCTTATTGTGTTTTTCAGG
>JAFMPE010112734.1:4018-11518 GCA_024759925.1 Ficus religiosa | reverse complement strand
CTGCTTATAGGGTACTGCATTACTTGAAAGGCAATCCAGGGAAAGGAATTTTGTTCAAGAAGAACGATACTCTTGCTCTAGAAGCTTACACCGACGCTGACTATGCCGGTTCCCTAGTGGATAGAAGATCTACTACAAGGTATTGTACTTTTCTTGGAGGTAATCTGGTAACGTGGAGGAGCAAGAAACAGAATGTGGTGGCAAGGTCATCTGCAGAATCAAAATTCAGGGCTATTGCTGAAGGATTGTGCGAACTACTCTGGCTGAAGATTATTCTAGATGATTTGAGAGTCAAATGGGAAGGTCCTATAAAGCTCTATTGTGACAACAAGTCCGTTATCAATATTGCTCATAATCCTATACAACACGATAGGACAAAGCATATTGAAATTGATAGACATTTCATCAACGAAAAATTGGAGGAAGGGTTAGTGTGCATGTCCTATGTTCCATCAGAACGTCAATTAGCTGATGCTCTAACGAAGGGGCTAAACAGTTCAAGTTTCCATGATCTTGTATTCAAGCTGGTAATGGAAGACATCTATTCCTCAGCTTGAGGGGGAGTGTCGAGGTGTAGATGTGCTGTAAAAAGATTAGGAGAATTAGTTTGAAATCCCTTAAATTGAGGGATTCAGTGGACAACTTTCCAAATTTAGGAATGATTTAGTTTCCTATTTTTTCTCTTGTAATCTACCATATAATACCATGTATTGTCAATTCAAATAATAGAGAATTCTTTTCTCATCTCATATTTCGTTACACCTTACTCCCCCAACCACATTCTTGATCCGTTTTATTACTATTCGACAACTATATAGATGGGAGATAGGAATAAATCGGTAAAATTAAAATGATTACAAAAGTGAATAGGATGAGAATCCTTCAGCAAAAGAAAAAGGGATGAGATTTGAAACCTCTGTAACAGTTAAAGATACGTCACTTAGGTCAAGAGACGCCTTCTCAAAGGGAACTTCTGGGTCATTTCTTTCCTGATTTCCAAGGCGGTGATATTTTAGTCCTCCATTTATAGGTGACACCAAGTACTTGCGATTTACAGCCCATTTAGACACCACTTCACTTGCGGCAACAGGCTCGTTTATACCGGCTTCAAAAATCTAGTGTATTAATCCAGAGAACAAAAAGAAGTGAGTGCTATTTAGTAGAAGTAGTGGATATATGCAATATTTTGGCTAAGGTGCTTAAAATTACTAAAAATATGCTTAAAACACAAAACAAGGCCAAATGATACCATAACCAAAGGATAGAAACAAACCTCAACCCATTCCTCTGGACTGAGATCTTCCCATCCCTTTTCTATCTTCCAGGGAAGACTATCGGAATCATGGTACACGGCAAGCCTCTCAAGTTGTAATGACTGTAACATGAACAAGAGTAAGTAAAAACACAAACACTACAACTCACAAATTTACCAATGAACGAAATAAGCAAGCAAACAAAACAGCCGAAAATGTAACTAAACAATGATTAATCTCAACAATGTAAAAGTAAGGAATAAAACGCTGACCTTCCGCAATTTGTCAAGAGCACCACTGGTATCGAAGGTTTCATTCCCTTGTTCGTCCATTGTAACTGCAGCAAGCTTAGCCAAAGTAATCCCCGAACAAAAAGGATGCTCTAGATTACTGCATGAGAAAAAATAAAATAAAAAAGATAATTTAGAACCATCCAAAAATTAACTTCAAATAATAAGAGAAAGCACAAGAAGTGCATCTCCCCTAACCTGACTGAATCTTCATATCTGACATGTACATTGCTGATTGTTATCTTAAGATTCCCGATAATAGTAGCAATAAGAGAACCTAGCCATGAATTTCCAGGAGGTTGCTGCAAAGTAATCAGCATTTAATTGTGCATATAATTCCATGTTCACCGACAAACAACAGGAACAAAGATAACTACAATATCTAATTTACTAATTTATTTATGTGATAGCACAAAAGGTGGATGAACAATAACAACCCTTTAATAGTAGCAATAAGAGAACCTAGCCATGAATTTCCAGGAGGTTGCTGCAAAGTAATCAGCATTTAATTGTGCATATAATTCCATGTTTACTGACAAACAACAGGAACAAAGATAACTACAATATCTAATTTACTAATTTATTTATGTGATAGCACAAAAGGTGGATAAACAATAACAACTCTCTAAGGAAAAACACAGGGCAAATAACTGCTAAAAGGCTCGGCGATGACTAAAAATCGAAGGTAACTTCATTAGAAAGACACTTATTTCTCAGTGAAAAAGTATTAGATTGAAAACCATACATTTCCTTTCTTTGACTTTGATGTTGCTTCAAGGGTTGCCGACTCTGCTTCCTGTGTTTATACAAGAAATAAATATGTAAACATTTTAATTTCGAAAACAGCTGTAAAATTGTCTGTAAATCCAACAGACTCAATAAATGTGCTTATTTTTTTTCAAATAACAGAACTCCTTTGATTGATAAGGAGTCAAACACAAAGGATTCACCATAAGCATGTCATAAATTCAGTATCTGAGGTATACATGTAAATGTCAATTATTGAGTGGCCCACAATATTTTCCTTCTTTCCCTAAACTTTTGAAAATGTCTGAACCATTCCTTAAATTGAACACATCAAGAAACTTTAGTCCAAATTTTAAAAAGTCATGCATGCAAAGAATACCTCAATCTGTTGGAGTTTGGCTTCAAATAGTTTTTCCCTGTCTTCCTCCTACAAAATGGTGGTTTGTTTCTCAAAAATGACAAAGAAAAAATGGTAGACCATGGGAAATGAGCCTTCAAAATAGCTTGTTTATAAAAGCACCTTCAACAAAAGGAAAAATCTTCCTACCTTAAGTGTCCGGCCGTCAGGTGCAGGATGAGCAAGAACAAAGACACGGTCAACAAGAACAATCACAGGTTCTTTGCCCAAACTTTTCCAGGGAACCTATGATTTAAAAGCACAGAATTAAAGACATCTGGAAAGAAGTGAGCAGAGATGAAAGGTCTTAAGTCATGTATGAAAATGAAAGAAATTATGTATCAAACTAATTAGGAAAAGAAATAGGGAAAAAGAATGAAAAGACAACCAATGAGAAGATCCTGAAACAATTGCGCTACCTTCAATGTTATTGTACCGACAAAACCAGCCTTGACAGTGACTGGAAGTTTCAGAGAATTTAGTGCTTCTGCCTTCAATTTCAAATCTTTAAGAACTACATCACCTGCTCAAAATTTGAAGAACCAATTGCATAGAAATTCAATAACCAGTATGTCATTATTGTGGTGGTGAAGGTTCACAGTGCTTGGAGTGCAAAAACATGAACAAGTATCGTTCACATTGTCCAATAAGTAGATTTCGCCCTCAGGAAACAATGCTTAAAAGTTACTATTTTTGAAGTATTAAGAAGGCAGGTTGAATCCAATTCGCTTTGCAAAAGAGCCAAATATTCAGCTCGTTACTGACAAAAATTTTTAAAGAGTTCCTTCTTTTCTTTAATTATATTGAATTGGAAATATGTAATGACCAGTTATGTCTAGAGGCTCATTTTGTTCATTGTTTTAGACCTTTTATTTTCTTTCTTCTTTTTAAGTGCCCTGTTCTCCTTTATTAAATTCATTTTTTGTTTCAATTAAGTTCTGTTTCCTCTCACCAAAAAAATAATAATAATAATTTCATGAAATGTTAAAAAATAAAAATAAAAATAAAAAATAAAAAGCGAACCTTTCCAGACACTGATTCTTAAAGCCTCTGCTGAGAGTCCATGGACATATTCGCCCAAATATCTTCGAAGCAGATGTAAAACCTACCACACACACCCCAAAAAAAAAAATCCATTAATTACAGGAAAAAAAAAATCATGATTTCTAAATTGATTAACTTGCTAATTCATCATCAGCACAATAACATCGTCAATTCGTCATCATTTTCATCTCAATTTATCGAACCATATCTGCATTCAAAAAAACAATGCAATTCGAGGAACGAACGACCAAATTTTGGAGAAATGATCAGAAAGAGGAGGCAAAATATTATAGGACGTCGATCAAAAGGTGTGGAATTTATGCGGAGATTACGAAAATGGAAGGAAGAAAAGGAACGGAGAAAGAAAGAGGCATACGTGAACTTCAAACATGGCTGCGGATAATCCGAGAAGGAAGAAGAATCAGGCAGAATTGCGAGTCCGATCGAGGAGAGGTGACCGGCGCAGGCGGAGGCGGAGCATTGCCATTGGAGACGGCGAGAGAGAAGTTGCAGAGGAGATCGGTCAATGGAGACGAAGAAGATGATGAAGAAGGAAAAGGTGTTTGATGAAATGTCTGAATGAATGAGATGAATGAAACCCTCTGCCCACAGAGAAATGAATTTATTTGTACACGCACAGAGAGAGAGAGACACAGACACAGACAGAGAGAACAGGACGGTTTGAAAAGAAAGAATAAGATTTTTTTTTTTTTTTTTTTTTTTGCAGAAAGAAAATTGAAGTTTGGGCCAATTTTTTCTTTAGAAAAAAATTTTTGATTTAAAAAATTATAATTGGTACAAAATTATGTTAAAATTAAAATGTATAACATGTTTAACATTACTTAAAGTAACATTTAATTTGTTGGTTCATAATTTATGAAGTCCTCTTTTTTGTTCTTTGTCAAAGTCAAAAAAATTGGAAAATGAAAATACGAGAAAGAATAAGAATAAGAGGATGCTATAAGAAAAAAAGAATAAGAATATGAGTATGAATAAGAAGATGGTTAAAAGGAAAATAAGAATAAGAATAATATAAATGAGAAAATGAAGGTTTTTTTTTCTTTTATAAAGCTCTTCATTAAAGGTAGAAAAATGATTTTTTGATAATACATATATTTTCATTTTTCACTATAAAGTATACTTTTAGATGGTTAAATAACTCTAGAATTCTTCCAAAACATAGCTCTAGAGTTTTAATTAAAATGAAATAATATGTAAATCTTGAAAAGAAACCCCCCCCCCCCCTCCCCCGTTAGATAGAACAACAATGATGATACTATTTTTTTCGTAAATTAGTAGGGAAAAAAGAAAAGTTTTCTTATTTTTATTTTTTTTGAAATGTCGAGCATTGTCCTTGGGAAAAATAATTTGGTGCCCTACGATCTACATTAGGGGTGACAATTTATGTCACGTGTCGGGTTCGTATTGTGTTAGAGCCGTGTCGATTTTTTTCTTCCCCGACCCAAACATGACTTCAAACCGCGACACAAAAATAACTTCATACCGCGACATGAACACAACACGAACCCGTCATGGATTGACACGATACGAACCGAAATTGACCCGCGACACAAAATTGACTTGCGACAAGAAATTGACATGAAATTTGACCCGAAATTGACACGAAATTACCACGAAATTTGACCTAAAATTGACACAAAAAAAGGAGTCGTGTTCGGGTTCTACGGGTCCAACCCAAACATGACCGTTTTTTTCTCATGTCAATTTCGGGTGACCCGAATTTGACCTGACCCCTATTTCTCCCAACACGAACTCACGAAATTCGTGTCGTTTTCGAATCATATTGTCGTATCGCGATCCGTGTTGCCACCCCTCTACATCCTGTTTTCCTAGTCAGTATTGTCCCCCCCCCCCCCCCCCCCCCCCTTCCTCTTTATTGTTCTCTTCTCCTATAGGATATAACTAGCTGTAACTTTCAGTTGCCTCTTCCGGAACCAACAATTACTATAGATAGTGATATTTATTTATATTTAAATGCAGCTTTCACTCCTTATTAATCAAAAAAAAATTTTTTTTTTGCAGCTTTCACACATTTGTGCATTTAAAGTTGCATTTGATTTGATGTGTACTGCCCAGTTATTTACGTATCCCAATTTTCAATTCAATCCAACAAAATCAAAATCTCATCAAATTAAATGGTAAATATGAGAATTTTGCATTATGGCCTTTGATTTTTTTAACATCACACCAATCATATTATAACCCATAACAATAATATGCATTTGGTAAAAATTTGACAGTACAAAACTGTACAGTCACGGTGTTAATAGGGTTGTTTTTTTTCTTTTCTTTTCTTTTAACCCCATATTCGGATTCACTTAATAAAGTAAGCGTTTGTTTGAATCGTTAGTTAAAGTTAAAATTTTTAAATTAAAATTCGTTGACTGTTTAAAAAAGAATTATAATTTTTTGTTGATATTTCAAAAAAAGATAAAAATCCAATTAAAAAAAGTATAATTTAATTAAAGTTAAACTAATATACCAAACAAAACATAAACTTCAAAGTTTTTCTACTGCCTCTTTGATAACTTGTAAGGCCCTTTTTATAAATTCTAACCAATCATGAAATGTGGCCAAGGAGGGTGATTGGTAGCCAAATCAAAGACACTCCAAGAAGATACTGTCCAAAAAAATTGTTTGAATGTTCTTGTAAATTTTTCTTTGTTGTTTTCTAAACACTCATTGTTACTCATCATATTTTTTAAAAAGTAATTAATCTAAATAGTCTGAATTTCTTAAAAAGTGACGGTCTGATCCTTTTTTTTTTAATTGAAAAGACCCTGAACTTTTAAAATTTTGGCTATGATAGTTCTTTTTGTCTAAATTCATTAAATTTCTAATAGAATGAGTTGTATATAATACATGTGATCAAATTTTAGGTGGTATTTTAATAATTTAATAATAATTAGTTTAACAAAAATAAAAAAATAAAAAAGTCATGTTCATCTCTCTCCTCTCTCTCTCTCTTCATTTCCTCCCTCAAAACTCAGCAGCAAAACCCAGATCGTAACGCGCGTGGGAGGCCAACCCATATCGCCGCCGGGGGGTGGCGAAGCCTAGAATTTGGGGGGGACCCAGATTGAAATTGGGGTTGAAGGGTCCCAGATTAATTCAGCAGAGCGATCCGCGGCTGGTCCACCACGGCTAGTACCAGAATCAGCCCTCGCCGCAACTGCAGCAGCAGCTTCAATTGGCTCCGTACGATGATCTCTCGGCTCTGCATTCCGATTACCTCCCCTGGCGCTTCTTCTTCTTCCTCCAGTGTGAAGCACTCTCAGCCTTTGGACTCTTGCGAAGGTTTTTTTTGTTTTCCTTTACCTTTTGCTTTCGATCACTTTCGGTTCAGTGTTTGAGTGTCCTATGTTTTGCTGCTGGGGTTTTGAAGCAATGTTGTTTGTGATTGTCGTTTCTTAGTGTTTAATTTTGTTAGTTATAGGATTTCGAACTGTGCGTGTATTGCGGGGTTTTTTTCCTTAAAAAATTGTTTTAGTTTGGGTTATGGAGATTGGTTCACTTGTTAATTCTTCATCTCTTTCTGAAAAATTTTGCTTTTTTAATTTCATCTATGGAGGTTCTGTTGTCTTGCCCATTGTTGTGTTTATTTTCCTTGGTTTGGATTTTAAGGGATGTTTAAGACAAAAAAAAGTCAACACATGTGGTTTGCTGGCATCAATCATGGCCATGATTGTCATTCGAGAGCGAGGGAGGAGGCGCGACTCTGGGTGTGGTGGGGGCTCGAGGGAGGGAG
>JAFMPE010112733.1:6450-18723 GCA_024759925.1 Ficus religiosa | reverse complement strand
AATTTCAACTACTTCAATAACTTAGAGATTGATTTGTTAATTAAGAAATTATGGATCAAAAGGTCATCATCTAAAATAATTAGGAATTGATGTGCATAAGGTCCAAAAGAAAAAGAGATTAAAAAAAAAAGAATTCACAAGAAATGATAAGCACGAAAACGTGATAATAAAAAAAATCACAAATTTACTATATATGTAGAATCAGGATGTATTACTTTAAAAGAAAAAGATTAGAATGTATTAAAAAATTAGAAAGTAGGAGAAGAAAAATCCGTGGGAAATAGAGACATTTTTAATCAAATAATATTATTGATGCAGGGTTGTTTGGTTAATGAGTTTAGTTTTTTAAGTTTCGATAGTAATTTTTCAGAAATGACAAAAAATTTTTTCAGAAAAAATAAAAAAAATTTTTAAAAAAAGATAAAAATCATGATAAAAAAATACAGTTTAATTTAAACTAAATTTACTTCCAAACTATCCCGTAATTTGAATATAAAAAGGGTTTCATTTAATTTGAAACCAGTGAATAAATATGTTAGTTGCTTTCCCATCAATATGCTTGCATTCACACACACACACACGTATATGTATACATATATGTATACATGCCTGCAAAAAGTTGTTGCTGCTCGTGTAGTGTCTGGACAAAAGCTGCGAATGCATGTTAAATCGTACCAAATTATAGGCGGACCCGGAAAGCAAAAAGGGAAAAGAAAAGAAAAAAAAAAAAAAAAAAAAAAGGAAGCAGCAGCAGCTTTTCGTAAATGAGGGTACCGAGAGAAAAAACTGAAAATAAATAAATAAAGCACCAAAACGGTGCGGATTTGGCAACCATAAATGAATACTAATCACAATATCTATTCTTTAATTATAGTTAAGATATTGAAAAACTAGTAGAATTAGTTGATTAAAACCGTGGAAAGCTATGACAGCGGTTAGTTAAGGAATAGAGCATCATATGATTAAGTCTCAGTTATTCAATGACGGTTGATCACACAATTAAGAATTCCGGTGGTTATATATTGGTGGTAAAGGAAACGGTGGTGCGGTCATGGTGGCGATAGCTGGCATGGTTGTGAGTCTTTGTGAAAAAGGCGGCAAGGAGAAGTAAGGAAGAAACAGAGGATGGAAAGAAAGATAGTGAGGAAGAGAGAGAGGGGAAATTTAGAGAGGGTGTGGGGATTTGAAAATTTGGAGCTTGAAACTCTAGAGAGTGATGGAAAAGAGAGAGAGTTTCTTGGATGAGAAAATAAGATAGTTTCCGAAATTAAAAAAAGATGAAAGAAAATTTTGAAAATTTTTAGTAGAAAAATGAATGGGAAAATGACGTAGCGGAAGCGTATAAAAAAAACAAATTCGTTGATTCTTAAAGAATATCCGAAAATATGTAAAATAAGTTGTGTTAGATTCGTTGATTCAAATCAAAATACCGAAAATCATGCAACTCTATTGAGAGAATTCTCAAAAGGGATTTTATTAATTATCATAAAAAAAAAAAACTGCCTACAAAATAACAAAGAAGCCTTTAAATAGTAATTCAAATCCTAATCCTATTCAAATTTGAAATAGTAAAAGATAACTCCTAAAATTTAAACTTCATAGGATAATTCCTAAATAATTTAAATAAAGATAATCTACTAATAATTTAAATAAAGATAAGCTTTTAAAAATTAAAATACTCTCTAATTATCCTATCATATACTGCATCAGAAAAACTCTGCCTTTCTTTATAAAAAAAAAAGATTATGACAGTTTTCAAAAACCGTCAATGAAAACATTTAACAGTTTTCTGAAAACTGTTGTGTAAAGCAATTGGAAAGTATAAAAAAAGAAAAAAAGAAAAAAGAAAAAACAGCATCGAACATGGTAGAAAAAACTAATTGGAAAGTTATAAAGACTACTTAAGACCATCTCCAACCCTGCATCAAATGAATTGGAAAGTTAAAAAAACGACACTATCTTGCTTTGTAGCTTTAGGTGAGTTAAAATGATAGTCATCGGTTTGGCGTTGGCCGGGGCGTCGGTTTTCAAAGTTGAACATGCCGAGAGAAACGCGTAGAAGAGAAGAGAAAAAGAATGGTGGCGACTGGCAAACGATGACGGCGAAGAAGAAGGTCCACGTTCCCAAAGCGTGAAGAGACGTGAAGGTCGGCATCGGAGAAGAAGGGGAGATGGCTGAGCACGTTGTTCACTCTTCATTCACTGTTTTGAGTATTACTTATGGCCTTGTTGGCTTTGGGCTTAGGCTTTGATTTAAAAGTGAAAATTTATAATTTATTCGATGAAACAGTTTAACTCAAATTAAATTTTTTTTTTCATATTAATTTTTTTTTTGAAAAATCAATTAAAATTATAATTAGTTTTTAAAAAGTTAACCAACTTAAATTTAAAAATTTCAACAAAAACTGTTTCACCAAACGAACTCTTATAATAGAAAAATAAATGACATGGGTCTGGGCTTGAAATTAGATTAAGGTTGCTGATATGATATATTTCTCATTCTTCCTATTGGCTGCTTGGCATCTCCTTCTTCCTTTACAGTGGCGGCCGTTACGTTGATAGCATGATATGAAGATTCTGATTATAAGGAAAAAAAAAAAAAAAAAAAGAATTGGACATACTCGGTTAGTTCGGTTTCAAACTGAAACCAAAATCCAGAACCAAAAAAGGAGCTAAAAGGTGGATCTTCGGTTTGGTTTCCAACAGAAAAATTCGGTTTTGGGTTTCGGTTATGTAATTTAGGTTGATACGATTGGTAGTCGTTTGGTCATGTTGGTTTTTCGGTTTTCCTTAACAGCCCTAAGTAATATACATGAAATATTCTTTTTAGGGTAAAACTTGAAGTAAATGGGCTGAATTTTAGTTTTGAAGTGAAATTTGCAACATGTTGGTCCAAAAACTACGTTAAAGTAAAGTTATGAGTTGGGTGTTATGAGTTGGACACCCAATGGGCCGTAGCAACGTGATCATGATGGTATGGACATGGACTCTGTCTAGCATCAAAGTAAAAACCGCAAATCTAATTCCATAGAAAGAAATCATTTTGAACGAAGCGGAAAAAAAAAAAAAAAAAAAAAAGCCATAATCATAATCGAAAGTTTGATTCTCCATTATTGTATGGTAAAGCCAAATTTCCAATTTTCTTCATTCATGTAAGCTTTACATTTTTATTTTTAATGAATTAAACTATAGGTTAATGATTGTCGCTTCCAACAAAATGGTGACTCTTCATTTTGATATTTTCATCACAATTCTTAGTCCCTTAACAACCAACCAAAACAACAAGTGGTGATAATTTGACTGCCGGTAGAAATTCGACACTATCTAGGATACATTTCAGTAAACGACATTTCGTTAATAGAACTTTTCGACTTGCTTGCAGATTCATCTGATTCCCCCAGTAAAGAAGTGACCGGCGGCATGCTTCCCTCTGTTCTGCTATGAGGTATAAAGGCCGGCTTTTTGGGCATTGGGAGTGAGACTGAAAAACTGCTTAGCATTAAAACTATGGTTGCCATTGTTGGTCTGTCAGCTGGATCTTCTTGAACACAGAGTAAGCTGATATGGATACATCTGATGACTTCATTAGCCGAATACGAATCTCTAATACGCGGATCTAACAACTCCAATGGTGTACCATTTCTCCATTGTCCCCAAGCCTGCAAAAAGTTGCAAGCATCATTCACATAAGCAGAATCGAAACTAGTTCATATAGAATTTTGTTCCACACTCACATAGCTCAGGAGGTCCTCGGCACTCTCCGAATCAAAGAACCTAGTGCTTTTCTTCCCTGTGATCATCTCCACAAGTAAGATACCAAAACTGTATACATCAGACTTCACGGAGAATTGTCCGTAAAACGCATATTCTGGAGACATGTAACCACTGCGATCCACCCCGTCAATGAAAAAATCAATCAGGGCTAAAATATCATTGACAGTACAGAGCGATTTATTAAAATAGAAAAACTGTATTGTTCACTTACTATGTTCCAACAATCCTACTGGTGTTGCCTTGAGTTTCATCTACCCCACATATCTTTGCCATGCCAAAATCCGAAATTTTAGGGTTCATTTGCTCATCTAACAATATGTTGCTAGCTTTAAGATCACGATGTATAATTCTTAGTCTAGAATCTTCGTGAAGATAAAGAATCCCGCGAGCAATCCCACCAATAATTTTATATCGTTTCGACCAATCCAGTCGTGCTTGATCTTCAGAGTCATCTGTACATATTTTAAATATATTCATTTCACAAATTAAGAAATGGAATCCAATAGAAAGTTTATTGGCACGTAAAGCACTTGATCACAAATAATTTACATTGGGTTAAGGGTACAAACCAAATAGAAAGTTGTCAAGACTCTTGTTAGGGACAAATTCATATACAAGAAGCTTTTCTTCTCTTTCCAAACAAAATCCCAATAGCCTGACTAAATTTCTGTGCTGAAGCTTAGCAACCAAAACCACCTCATTCTTAAACTCTCCGGCACCTTGCAGAGAGGATCTTGACAGCCTCTTCACGGCTATTTCTCGCCCATTTGAAAGAATGCCCTGAATTCACCCTTCTTTAGACAATCTAACTCAAGTAGACAAATTATTTGATATATTAAACCTACGATCATTCAGATCTTACCTTGTAAACCGCACCAAATCCTCCTTCACCTAGCTTGTTGTCGTTGGAGAAATTGTTTGTCGCTGCTCGAATTGCACCGAACTCATATTGCAAGGATTCATCAGTTGTAATCTCAGTACTGACTGCAAAATCAAGAAGGAAAAAAAAAAGATTGAATTTAATCGAAGTATGGCATATAATTAGCTTTAATCGAAACAGGGTAATTAAATTGGTTGTTATTTACAATTTTGATCATTCCCAACAGTATTATACTCTTCCCTCCTCCTTCTTCTTAGCCAATAACATCCTATTGAGATCAACAACAAGAAGGCAACAATTGAAGCGCATATGCCGATTATAATTGTTGACGAGATTCCGCCATTCCCTGCAAAAGAAGATCACATACAACACGATCTTAAACTTGTTCCTCCGAAGAGCAAAATTCAGAGTGCTCTGTTCGTTGTGCATATTTACCATCGGATGGCGGCAGAGGCGGAGGGGGAGAAAGCGCTGGCGTCGTGCTTGGTGCTGGAGCTGTGCTCGTGTAAAATCGGTACGTTTCGTATCTAACGTTACAACTAGGATAAAGAACACGACCTCCTTGTTTTCCGGTGCAACATGTCGGAAGGAGACCAACAGCGTCGTCAAGACACCTGTTACAGTCAAGGCTGGAGAGATCCGGGGTGCACTGTGCAAGACTGTACAAGCTCTGAAACGCCGAGAAGTTCGCTTCTCGCGTGGCGAACTTGTCGTTCGCGGCAACTGCAGCCGCCACTACGCCCTTCATCGTGTTCCCCACCAGCTCAGTAAACGTGCCTGCAGGGTCGGTGATGTTCTGCCGGTTCCACAGCGAAAATCCAGGAATCTCGTCCATGTTGCCAAAGTAGGAAATGTTCGAGTAACGTAACATGCAATCGTCGTACCATATCACGACGACTTTCTCTGTCGGGCAGTACTGCTCTTGGACATCTCTCGTTGCGGTCGTTACGCAGCTTTGGCAGTTACCTGGGGTGAGGTCGCCACGGCATAGAAAGGAGCCGTAAGCGACGTCCTGTCGAGGGTCCTGCCCGACAGAGGAGTTGTAGAATCCGCCTTCGCGAGTAGCGTTGGAAATGAGGTTGGAGAAGAGAATGTTGAGATTGGATTGGTAGATACTGTTGGGAGTGAATGTGGTTGTGTTTGAACAGTAATGGGCTCTGTAATCCGCAGTACATATTTCGGGAAAGCCAAGGAAGAGAGTAATTAGCGCCGAGATGATCACAATGAACATATGGAAAGAAGGCATGTTGATTATAAAAACTGGGTTTGGTTTCTACGTGGGGCTTTTTTTTTTTTTTTTTTCTAAATTTTATAGAAGTAGATTTCGCCTACCTTTTTATGGACCAAGGAATTAAGCTAATTAGGCTTATGAGGACAACGTGAGTGGTAAGGTTGCGACCAATCGGGCTGGAAAGATGACTTTTGCGTCTTTGACAAGTCAACAAAGTTTGGTCCCATATCACCTTAGTTTGGAAAAGTTTTAGCCTATGAATGAAGTTAGAGGGACTCAAGATACGAAAAAGCGGGACGGGGGTATGATTCGGAAAAAAGACTTCGTACTTATCTTCGAATATCATTATCCATCCCCGTCCTATTTGAATCAGGTCCTGGCCACACGGCAAATATTACCATCCTTTTATGGTGGAAAAGTAAGAAGTTATTAAATCATGAGATTCATCATTAGTCCTTAATATTTTAGAAAGCAAAGATGCGGGAAAAGTTTGACAAAAAAAATAAAACGTGAAACAACTATTTTAACCTTGATTCTTGGGTATAATTGTGAAACGCATTAGATTAGATATTTTCTTTCATCAATTCTTTTTCTTCTATTAAATTAATATGAAAGAAAACCTAACGTTTCTTTCTTTCTTTTGTTTTTTATAATTTCTCTCACCCAAATATTTTTCTTTTCTTTCATTCCTATTTTCCTTACCAAACATAGCATTAAAATGACCAATTTCCACGCTATGGTACTGTACTTTTTGGAATTTTAAGATTATTGGAAAATGTTTGCTGAGAATGGAAATTGAGGTTATAGATGTTGAAGTTTCTTGGCAACAGCCCCTTCCCTTCTAATTCCTTTTCATTTTCTTAAAAATACTCCGTCACACGGTTTCTAAATTTTTGGAGATACTTTTCAATTTCATATAATATAATGCACATTTGCGGTTCCATGCCAAATCCGTGATACATCGTAGAATCAACCATAATCAATAGTTGAAGTTCTATCACATACAAAGTACCATAACCGGGCAGATTTCATTATACATGCATTATCTAGAATCTTTCACTTATCATTGACTTGGTCATAGGTGATAATTATGTTCTTGCTCGGTAAAAATGGAGCTTTTAATTATAAGATATTAAGAGAATCTGACGGAACTCAATAATTTACGTATAGACATAATAATTGATTATGAAAAAAAGAGTGTTTATAAAATTTTAATCGAAAAGAAAAAAGATCTTTTGATATATAAATAAATCCTATACATGATTGAGTTCATATGCCTTGTCTTTAGAATTGTTGCGTATTATTTTTTATTTTTTGATTGGTTTACTTTTGAGGTGAGATCCTCGATTTTATAGTTATTACTTTTTTTAAAAAAAAAATCATTTTAATAAATTTAAGTGAGGATTTTCCGTCCTCTCTATTAGAAAAAAAAAAAAAAGTCATAGGAAAAATAATGACTAATGAATCCCCAAAAAAAAAAAAAAATGTAAATGGACAAATGGTGATGATCATTTTTTTTTTCTTCTTGTTTACTTTCTTGAAAAAGTTAAATAAAAAATAATTCAATTTTCGTTTAATATTTACTAAACTTATTATACTGATATCAATGTAATAATAAAAATTACTTTTATAAAGTTAATTAATCAGTAGTTTTATAGTATGTGAACTTATCCCCATATATTTACCATCTCAGTCCCTAGTTTGATAAATTTTATTATTACTGAAGATCTTTTAGGACAACTGTTCTAACCTTAACATGTATGTCGTTTCGCATTCTTGTTGTTTCTGTTGCTTTATGTATATTCGTATGATGTCGTTTGTATGGTTTCGGTCGTTTTTATATGAATCGGTTCTAAACTTTTTGACAACTTTTTTCGGTTCTTGACATTAATGTGATCCATATGTCTCGTTTATATGATCTTTCCCATGCTGTCGTTTTTGAGATGCTTTATATCTTTAAGGTAATTTGCTCCTTTAGTCCCTGAATTATGTACATTATGTCACTTTAGTCTCTGAACTTTTTATTTTGGTAAATTAATTCCTCAAATTTTGATCTTTAGGAGTTTTGATCCTCTAACATTGAAATTGATGAAATATTTTTTTTTAAATTTAATATATAATCATATTCCAACCCCATGTTAACATGAAAATTTACTAAAATATTTAAACTAAGTGTAAAAATTTCCTCCTTACTCCTTTTAAAACCATTAAAAGCTAAAATCTTTTGAACTTAATATAACAATTTCTTTAAAATTTTTGGTCATTATGTCATAAAGATAAGGTTGTCTATGTTAAATTTCAGAAATCGTCTATTAATTTTAGTGTGAAAGACCAAAATTTTAAAAATAAGGAATAAAAAATACAAATAAAACAAAACAAAACAAAAATTCAGTTACTAATTTACCAAAATCAAAGTTCAATTAAAAAAGTGATAGAATGTACATGGTTCAGGGACTAAATAGATAAATTATCCTATATCTTTGTCATGTGTGTCGTCCGGTTCATGTCGTTTTTCTCTTTGCTCACTTACCCATAAGGAATCCTAAAAGCCTTAGTGCTGGATTTTTTTTTTTTTTTGGAGAAAAATTTCAAAAACCTATACTTGATTTAGCCATTATTACTCCAGCGGTTCAACGACAGTATTCTCAAAATTTAAGGAACTCTTTTTTTTTTTTTTTTTTTAATTTCAAATGTAACGTCATTTTAAAGAATTTTCTTTTATAACACTGTCACCTTAAACGATTGCCTAATACGTGAGTGCCACAGTTTAACAAAACATATAAAATACCAAACATATCCTCATTTCCTACTAGTCTTTAATAGCCCAATAAATGAGTAATTACAATAATGACCATCAGTATATTTATTTTAATCATCCTTTTGATAAATAAATTCTTTTTTTTTTCCCCTCAATCTAAGGTTATGATTACTTAATAGTAGTAATTACTTTATTTCTAATGAATTGCAAATTTGCAATTATACGTTTGTGTTACGCCCTTTAGTTTCCAGCTAAAATTGGTAGTACTTTTGGTTATTTTCCTCCTCAATGTCTCTGTCTTTATTTGAACTCCCACCTTTCTCTCTCTCTCTCTCTCTCTCTCTCTTCATTCGAACAAGTTGCAACTTTCTTCTACGCTCACTTAACCCCAATTTTCAACCAATGCGACAACACAACCTCCTTTGCTGTTTCGTTGAACCTTCATATTATTACTAGTTTGAATTTTGATAATCATGTTGTGTTGAATTATCTTTGTTTGGTTTTATCATATTTATATAATATTATTTAGATACTAGTCTTTGATAAGCTTTTTTTTTCCTCTTAATCATAGTCTCAACGGAATAATTATATTAATTGCCAATCCTCATATTTCGATAAATAACTCGTACATATAGTCATCAAAAGTGTTACCTTCAAAAAAAAAAAAAAAAAAAAAAAGGCATTTACAATTCATTGTGACCAAAGTAATTACTATCACTAAGTAATTGTAACGGTTTGTTTGCAAAAAAGATATGAATAAATCAGAAGGGTAATTACAATAATTATCGAAGGTCGTTATGAGAATTATACTCGAGCTATTGGGCTTCAGATGGTTTTACCAAAAGCAAGTATAAGGCGAGGATATTTTTGAAATTTCACATATTTTATTATACTGTAGGACTTATATATTAAGGAATCTTGTAACGTGCTAATATTATAAAAGAAAGTCTTTATAAAGAAAGTTACTTTTAAAATAAAAATTTTAAAAGTTATATTATTATTAAAACAAATATTAATTTTTGACGTCATGAAAGGAAATTAATTCTTGGCACTTACGAGCCAATTCGGTCGTATCTATGTTTGAAAGTAAGCAAGCCGCCATCAATGTCATTGAAAAAAAAGTCACGCCAGTGGAGTAGAAGAAAATGGTTCGACCCTCCCGTTTGTTTACATTAGATAAAAGTCTATCTGGACGTGGAAAAATTCTACTATGAAGTTGTTAGCTCTTAGAAATTAATGTCAGGCGTGTGTGATGGGGCAACTTTAAAGTCATCAAGCAAAGTCTCGGAAAGGAGTGACCGACATTAGCATATTGTTTCCATAAGCTATGAGGATTACGAACAGGTTGGGCAACCTAATAAATTTGTTATGTTTCATGCCTTTAAAATGTCACTGCTTTGCTACGAAAGTCCTAGCTAGACATTTATTAGTATCCTTGACAAAGCAAATACTTTTTAATCTGTTAGTTTGAAACAATTAGCAGCAAATTAGATTCAATAAAAAGAATTGGAACTTTGATTTTGTGCAAGAGCTCCTACTCAATATGTAAACTAATTGAAACAACTAAAAAGAAACAAAGCGAATGGTCTGAAACATTTATTTTTGCTGACCAATAGGTTTATAATTATCATTAAAAGTATCAAATCCATCACCATTCAACTTCAACATAGACAACAAGAAGTAAAATTTTGATCGCGTATGTGTTACATGCTATCTAGGGTACATATCACTGATTGACATCTCGTTAATAGTATCCGGATTGCTTGTAGATTTATCGGAATCGAGCAGAAGTAGTGGTGCAAAGTTTTCTGTTCTGCTATGAGGGACAAATGCTGGACTTTTAGGTAACGCGAGTGAGATAGAGTAACTGCTTAGCATGAGAACTACGCTTGCCATAGTGGGTCGATCAACTGGATCTTCCTGAACACAAAGTAAGCCAATATGGATGCATCGGATGACTTCATTTGCCGTATATGAATCTCGTAGACGCGGGTCTAACAATTCCAACGGCGTCCCTTCCTTCCAATGTTTCCAAGCCTGTAAAAAATTTGGTCAATTACCATTGAGAGAATTATGCTGAAGCTAATTAAGGAAACAAAATTACAGTATACAAACTTAATTATGCAGTACTCACATGGCTCAAGAGGTCCTCAGAGCCCTCTGAGTCGAAGAATCTAGTGCCCTTCTTGCCAGTGACAATCTCGATAATTAAGATGCCAAAGCTGTACACATCAGACTTGATAGAGAACTGTCCATAAAATGCATATTCTGGAGACATATAACCACTGCCATCCATTCAACGAACAAAATAAAATCTATTAGTCAAGACCGAAGAACAATTAGTTTACAAAATAATCAACAAAATAACTTTTACTTTTTTATTTTTACTTACTATGTTCCAACAATCCTACTGGTGTTGCCCTGACTTTGATCAACTCCGCAAATCTTTGCCATGCCGAAATCCGAAATTTTTGGGTTCATTTGCCCATCTAAAAGTATGTTACTAGCTTTGAGATCACGATGTATAATTCTAAGCCTAGAATCTTCATGGAGATAAAGAATTCCTCGTGCAATCCCGCCTATAATCTTATAACGTTTTGACCAATCCAAAGGTGCTTGATCAACAGGTTGATCTGCACTTATTGCAAATACAATCAAGTCAGAATAGGGCCTTGTATAGTCATTAATTGTTCCTCTTTTTTGTGTAGAGAGAGAGAGAGAGAGAGCTAAAAGGCACAAACCAAAAAGAAATTTGTCAAGGCTTTTGTTGGGGACAAATTCGTACACAAGAAGCTTTTCTTCTCCTTCCAAGCAAAATCCCAATAGCCTGACCAGATTTCTGTGCTGAAGCTTAGCAACCAATACTACCTCGTTCTTGAACTCTCCCGCACCTTGCAGGGAGGATCTTGAGAGCCTCTTCACGGCTATCTCTTGCCCGCCAGAAAGCGTTCCCTGAAAAAATTTTCCTTATTAACAATCTAGCACTCAATCTGAAACCTTTCATCATTTTTTCAAGTCATATACCTTGTAAACCGCACCAAATCCACCTTCACCTAACTTGTTATCCTCGGAGAAGTTGTCTGTGGCTGCTCGAATCGTACCCAAATCAAATTGCAATGACTCAACATCTGTAATCTCATTCCTAGCTGCAAAAAGACAAGAATGAATACGTGTCAAAATTCAAGAAACTATTTAAAAAAAAAAAATCGCAATTTAAACCGGGGAAACTGGTTGTCTACCACTTTGATCATTTTGAACAGCATTGTACTCATCCCTTGATCTTCTCTTTAGCCAATAGCATCCTATGGACATCAGCAACAAGACGACAACTGCAATTGGAGCACAGATGGCAACTATTGTTGTTGTTGAGATTTTATCATTTCCTGAAAAGAAGAGAAGGCGGGCGCGTATACATATTATTCGTTCATCCGAAGAGCAAAAACCAGAGTACTCTGCTTCTTGATGTGTTTTTTACCTGTAGATCTGATTGCGGACTTGGTAGGTGGGGGAGGAAGTACCACCGGCACTGGGCTAGGTGCCGAAGCCGTGATCCTGTAAAATGGGTATACTTCGTATCTAACGTTACAGCTAGGATTCAAAACATTTCCGCCCCGTTTTCCATTGCAGCAA
>JAFMPE010112716.1:737-13011 GCA_024759925.1 Ficus religiosa | reverse complement strand
GCAACATTTAATTTGGAAAGTTTTGTTTTCCAACCTTTCTTTCACGTTTTAATTGTGTGAGCCGCTGTTTCATGTTTAACATGTCAACTAAAACATCATATCAATTATGATTATTATTTCATATCCATTAAAATTAAACGATAAGTCTGGGCTCCAATTTTTTTCCTTTCATTTTGGGTATATTCTTGATTCTTGTCAGTATTGCAAATGTTACATTTAGTTTCGGGCTCACAACAAAACGGACTGCATATTTTGAACAAATTAGTAATTTGAAAGATAAAGGCTAACATTTTTGTCCAACTTCATTTCAGGCTAAATGTTGTTTTTCTTCCCAGTTGCCGCACAGACATTTAACGCAACAGAACGAGAAGTCGAGAATTTGACCTAATAGCACAGGACTCGGGCACGTAATAAGAAGGCATTTTACAGAGACTGAAACAATATTAACATTCTTCAAAAATGTAATTTAAAGCTCACTGGATTGGAAAATGGTGTTTACAAAATCTATGTATGAATTACACTAGTACCAGAATGGCAGCTCTCTATCGTCCTCATCTGTTCAGGTAATTTTCAGGCTTAAAACAAAACTATCCAAGTAATTTCTTTGGTTTGTGAATTCTTCGTGCAACAGGTCACTCTTTGAATAAACTTTCCGCTTATCCGTTCCCGATTGTTCTCAGTACTTTGCACAAGGTCGGACAGGGTAACTCCAGCCAACCCCGGTAAAACACCACTATATACGATATAGTGATCATTCTTTAGCTCAGGCCTCTCCCCCCATTTGTTCATTTTGAACGATGAGAAGGTGGATAATGTGCGCCTACTACTTCGAACGGCTAAGGTATTCTCGCATATTCTTGTGGATTTCTGCCTTGACTACCATACGCATCTTCTTTGAGTCCTCCCACAACAAACCATTCCACTCCCTTGCATACTCACAAGCACCCTCAAAAACTTCCTGCTAGATGGAAGGAGAAAAATGAGATATAACCTTAATGATACAAAGATAAGCAGAATATATCATCCCAACAAGTTGGATTATTACCCTTGAAGGAAATTCATCGTAGTAATGAGCAGGGGTCATCTCAACTCTATTCAGATCTGCCTCCCACAACCTAATCTGTCCCATTAAGAGTGCATTTTCATAGCATCGGAAAAAAAGAAGCAATATTCCAGCAAAGCAAATGGACCCAAAAAAAAAAAAAAGTGTGACATAGAAACGCTTTTATAGCAACAAAAATTCTGAACTAAATGCAAAATGAACGAAGGAGAGAATTAGAGTCTAGACCTGATCAGTGACATTTTCAGGTACAGCTGGTATTCTTTCTGCAACACGAGGATGTGCGTTTTGCTGAAGAAATGAAATTATCTGCAAAGGGAAAAAACAGCATAAGAGGAAAAAAGAAATAGATGTATAGATCTAAAATCATGCCAGCTATGGTATGTAGATTCTCCTCGGCAATCTCTTTTTCTATAAGAAATCTAAGATTGATGTTGATTGTTGAAATTACATATATATATGTATATATATATATAGGAGAGAGAGAGAATAGTAAGTAAGCCTGATTCGTCCTGATTTGTCCACGTACTTAGCAAACTAGAGCTCCCCATTTTGGGGTAGTGTTTTGGGCTTAAGAAAAGCATGGAAATGTCAAATTTTGGAGAAGGGAAAGAAACAAATCCAACAACGTAGCAAGCATACTAAACCCTGAACTGTGATATGCCCTTGATTGAATAAAACCTCCAAGCAAAGAAGAATCAAATACATTGGAGAAGAATATTTCGTGGTTTTTTAAAACAGAACGTTGAATCCAAGAACTGGAATAGCAACTTACTTGCTCAGCAGTAATACCATTTTCGAACGCACTGTACAAGCTTTCTTTTGTTATTGCCGCAACTATAAGGTTTGGAAGTTGATATTCTACCCTGAACATGAAGGCATAGTGATACATCGTCTCATTTAAGAAATAGCTAATAGAAAAGATCACGTTCCAAGTTGTGAAACAGGACAAAAATTTGTGAAAAACTTGTATAATCAAACTATCTTTTTATTCTTCTTCTTCTTCCTCTCTTTTTTTTTTTTTTTTTGGCTACCTAACTACAAAATAAACTAGCTGATTTAAATTGATGACCTATCCAAGGTGTAATCAATATATGCACACAACAGCGCCACTCAGATAACAGACTTAAAAATAAATTCAACGATTGTCTAAGGTGGAAAAGTATCATTGATGTGTAATAAACAAAACGTTTTCCTATTTTTTGTAATCAGTACGGCTAGAATCATTCCAAGAGATTATCTTCTGCTTAAGCGGAACAGGAGAAATATACTTCCTTCACAATAAAAATTTAACATCAATGGCAAATTAGTACACAAGATCATAAGTTTAACCTTCAAATGAACCTGATCTAGTTTTGAACAAAATGTCAATTGATAAACAAAAGAGACATTAGATAGCTGACAAGACTTACAGCATTTACATGCTGGCAAACAGACAAATAAAAGCAAAGTGAAAAAGAAACTCCATAACAGCATACAAAGAGATCGGTTGGCGTACCGTGAGAAGAGACGTAAGATTTCACAGTGTAATTTAGAAGTTGAGTAGGCATACATCCTAAAATTTGTTTCCACAACCACAAATCCCTGGAAAGAGAGATATATACAGATAAAATTTTAGTAACCAAACATAGCCTTAAATGAACAAATAGTTGCTGTATTTTCTTAATGGAAATGAAGAAAAAAAAGTAGGGATGTAGAAAATTTTTGTTTAGACTTTTTGTTCAAACTGAACAAGTGAAAAGGGCCTGATATTTTAATATATTGCTAGTAGATTAAAATGCAAAAGGTTAGGAAGTTTAACCTGTTTCCGTGATGATGAATCAGTCAAGCTCAAAGAAAGATTTGTAGCTAATTTAGTAGGTATAAACCAACTCTCCTTCCTACCCTGGAAAAATACGCAAAATTATAAATACTTCAATGAAGCACATTTAAACCATCGTTTACGAAACTGTAGGCCCATTCTTTACCACTAATAGCACACAATGGTATAACCTGCTGAAGTTTCACTAATCCCAAGTCTGCAAGGTCCTTGATTGTCTCCCTCTGAACCTCAGTCAACGAATTGATGTTATAGGCCTAACAAAACAAAGGAACCGAGCACAATTGTGAGATAAAATGTTGTAGAATGTTAGCCACAAAGTTAAATAAGCAACTTATCAGTGCAAAAGATCACAAATTAGTGCAACAGAAATCAGACCTGATGGTTCTACAAGGAATGAGAAAATCAACATACCATAAATTTCTACCCAAAATAATAATAATTAAAAAGAAAAAGGATTGTACAAAAGTATATAACTCATACCTCGCCTGTGACATGAAAACTAAGCTCTAGAAGGAATGAAATCAAATCTGCTGGATCTATGCCTCTCTCCTGCATCAAATAAAAAGCAGAAAGTGATGGATATGAAATGAGACTTATGACCAAACAACCCGTATCACATAAAATAAAACTCCAGTTGTGTGTCCTATTAGTTCAATGTCTCAAGGGATGAAATAAAAAATAAATAAAAAAAGAAGTAGTGAAGTGAAAAAAAAAAACTTCACACATCAAGTAAAGCATAGCACTAATCTCAAATTTACCTGTTTTCGAACTCATTAAACACCTCAAGATACCTGTCTCCTCTTATTAGTTCAAGTAATATAGCTCCGAAAGATTTGACAACCGATTAAAATATATATAAATATATATAGAGTAACCTGGATAATTAAGCCGAATACAAACAAAAGACCACAACATTCACCATCAATAAGCAATAAGGATCTCAGTTCATACCTCAGAGTTAGAGATGTAATCTCGGATGATATACCAAAGTTGTGCATTTGTATCCATCAGCTGTGATTTGCACAAACCAAGAGCGATATCTTGTAAGAGACATCATATGTTGAAAGGGACTCAAGAGATACGCATATTCATACCAAGAACTGGAAACCACTTTCTGTCAACCGTGGAGCTTCTTTATCCCTGTACAAATGATGAACACAGAGCAACAAATTAGATACAAATTCTGATTCGCATTACCATTCCATATATGCCAAATAAACGAGGTCCATATATCTCATAAGACATAATATTTCAAAAGAAAAGGACCTCTGAGTCAAAAGGCCACGCTGGAAAACTTTCATTGTAGAAGAGCTGATGTTCGATGGTCTTTCAGCTTGGGATGAGTTAATAAGTTGCAGCAAGAAACACTGGTTTAACATGATAGCACGTCAACATGAAGGAGAAACCTCAATCGAGAAACAGGAAAAATGGGCAACTGAAGAAATTTATTAACCGTCACCGGCTCAGACAACAACACAAATAAGACACTGACCATAATTTTCTATGAAAAAAAAGGGTCAATGGCAAATCAAAGTTGAACTTCACACCTCCCATTGTTCGATGGCGAAAAGATCAAGATCCTCCAAGCTTGGAAGCCTTGCAGTAATACTGGTAGGCATTGGTTCTCTTGGCAAAACTTCGCTGCAACATCCAAAAATAAATGGTCATGGTTCCCCGAGCATCTTTCAAGTGAAAGTGTAACATCATGCACAAAAGTGAATACTTTTTAAATTAACATCCAAGCATATTTAGTGCATAATAATAATCAAAGTTGTATTTACTCCAGTAAGAAATTTCAATTAGGAAACAATCGAGTTAATGCTTACCCAAAACCCAAACAGTAAAAGGGAAAAAAATGTAAATGAAAACGAAAACTCTTTCCGAAGATTGAAATAACAAAGACCTTGCACCTTAAACACAAGTACTCTAAAACTAACAAAGAGAATAATAAATTAAATAGTCCCAGAGTATTTTGATTACAACAACTCATACTCCAATTAAAAATACCAAAGGTAAGTGCAAGCATTTAAGTTGTAAAAGAAGGGGGGAAAAAACCCACAGATGGATCATCAAAACGAAGAACTTACCCACTAATTAAAAGCTTCTGGAGGTTATTCTGAAATACCGGATTTAAACTATAACTTCTTTCCCTTTTTCTGAAAACCCATGAAACTTCATACATCAATTTCACTTTCAATTGTGAAATCATAAAAAATAAAAAATAATAATAAATAACAAAATCCCAAAACAATTTCGAGAAAGAAAATTTACCTGTCAACGGTTTCAGTGAATATTCTCAACTGAAGCAAACGATCAACGGCGACTTTATGCTTGGAGGCTCCATCCGCGAGTACCCACTCCTGCATCGACTTGGCGCTTACAGGACCCTCAATGCACAACATCTGCAGTACGTATTTCTTCGCCAGAGGAGGCAGAGACCTGTTTCCAAATTCATTAATAAGATTCTAGTTACTACTATGCTATATGTGTGTGAATTCCGATGAATTGAAGGGAAAATTGCGTTCTGGATTACAAAAAGATTAGGTATTAATGATCGTAAGAGAAAGAAAGTGACGGAATTTTTTATAGAGACAGAGAGAAGAGGGGACCTAAGAATGGCTTCGCAAATGAAGGCATTGGCGTAGAGATTGTCGAGCTTCATGGCGGGCAAGGAGGCCACCATGTCCATGAAGTTCTTGGCTATTATCCTCACCTGAGGCATTCTGACCAAATCCTTATCTCTCTCTCTCTTCTCTCTCTTTCTCTCTCTAGAATTCTAGGGTTTTGCAGAGTTTTACACGGCCAAATATGCAAAGAGGGAGCCAAAATGGCGCGTCGTATATTCCGTTTTCCGCGGTGGGTATGGGACAGTGGAGTGAGACTAGTTTTATATTGTCGGGGAGAGACAAAAAAAGGTTAGGCCCTGAGAAACGGCATGTCGGTTATTCTGCACACAAACGACATGACCCTTTTTTTTTTTGGGCAAGAAAATTCCCTCTTTATCTCGTTTTTTTCCATTAATCGACCAAGTGACAGTAAGGATCCTGGATGCAACTATTTTTTTTACTTTAGAGACCCGTCATGCTTCTTTCTTTCTTTCTTTTTTTTTTTTTTTAAGGATATTTAAATGTAACACGTTAACACGTTAAAACGTTGGGACCAAATCGGAGTAGTTAACTCTTATCGCTCACATAATGTACTGTACTTTATTTAGAAAACCTAGGGGTGACACTATCGAAAGAATGGCTACTAGATTGGAGCTCTTTATCAACGTGATCGGCCTTTCTCACAATATTGTCGTTTGTTCATTTTTTGTTGTTTTCTACTTTGTTGTCTCATTTTTCTTGTCACTTTTTATGCTGTCGTATATTGTTCTATGCTATCGTCGTTTTCACTTTGTTATCATTCCATTTTTTTCCGTCAACTTCTACATTATTGTCGTTTGTTTCTCTCATCGTTATTGTCGTTTGTTCATTTTTGTTGTTTTTGAATTTGTTGTCTTATTTTTCTTGTTACTTTTTATGTTGTCGTATATTTTTCTATGCTATCGTCGTTTTCACTTTGTTATCATTCCATTTTTTCCCCCCCGTCAACTTCTACACTATTGTCGTTTGTTTCTCTTGTCGTTTTTTTTTTTTCTTTCTTATCGGTTATTGAGATTATAATGTTCCATATGTCGTTTATAGATTTGGTCTTTATTCAATTTGGTTGCCTTTTTCGAATTTGTTGTCCTTAGCTTTCAGTCGGTTTTGATTTATTGTCTGCTACATTGTATGGTTGTTTGGTGATTTTTTTTTTCCTAAATAAAAAAGAAATCAATAGTGTTTTCATGTCCCCGTATGAATGCCGTTACACGAATCTACTGATATCACATATGGAACTGAAGAATGACCTGACCCATTTATCAGTAATTTAGTTAAACCATAAAGATCTCCAAGCAAATACAAACAAAAGAAAACCAGTAATAGTAATTAAAAGGAAGAAAAAAAAAAAGAAAAAAAAAAAGGGACCAATAATTGATCATTAATAATAGATAGTTGATCATTTAAAGACCTTGTTTGTGCCATGCTGATGCTACTTGCTAACTACCATTGCTCAAGAACAACAGCGAACAGCATATGCGTTTCTTGCTCGATTAAAAGAATGCTAAATGGTTTTTAGGTGAAACTTCTAAAATTAAACCGAGCGACTTTCTCTTCCAAAAATCAGAAAGAAATTCAACGGTTGTAAAAACAATTTAGAGCTCTCTACCCCTCTTGTCCATGCTATCAAAATGTCTGGAAAACCAGATGTTAGGTGAATTTAGGCCCGAGGGATCAAATGAAGGACGTCAAATGCGAACCTTGTCAACAAAAAAGATCCTATAGACCAAATTGATGTAAAATAGGATTAAAATGGATGGGGGGGAAAAATGCTAGTTGTTTAGCTGACTATCTTGGTAAGTTATTGAAATTGTTGTGAGGTTTCGTTCAAGTCTCTGTTATGCAGAAGTGCCGGGTACGTCTTCAGTCGTTTGTTTGGGTTCAACCGGTGGTGAGGCTGGCTTTTTTGAAACAGGAGGAGGCTTAGGCGGCCTATTTGGACGAACTTTACTGACTTCCTCTGGGGGAGTATCAAACTGCAACATGTGAACAAATCGTTGAATTGATGCAAATGAGACAGATAATCAAAAAGTCACCAAGGAAAATATATGCACGTCTGCGACTCTTTACATGAACAAAAATTTTAAACTAAAGAGAAAGGCAAGCCCATCATAGTGAGCTGGACTTGGTGCCACGTTTGCCCGTAACTATGGCGGTTGCAATGGACTTTCAAAAGCTTTAATGGATAGACTAAAAAAGCAAATAGACGATTTGAAGCAACTCTCATTTCTGAAAACCACTTCCTGTTTGTTCTATATAATTTTCCCATTATATTGAATTGGGAACATGATGCAATCCAAGTTTCCTGTAATCATGATCCTTATTTCAAGCGTTGGCAAAAAGTTCCCTCCGATGAACTAAAAGGCATTCTACTTCTAAGCTGAGCAAAGGAATTAAATTTTGTATATTCATTTAAGCATGTCATTTGAACGGATAATATGTAAGGAAAAGTAAACTCCACGAGAATGATCTAACCTTGTAACCACAGCCGGATACACAAGCGAAGAAACATTGCTGCACAAAGAGATCGTCAAAAAGGCGTAGGACAGAAATTTGGCCTGTTAGATAAGCTCAATAATACAGTCAATTAACAAAACTTTCTACATTGAGAAGCTCCTAAAAAGACGGCTGCCATTTATTCCTTGACAAGGTGAAGATGTCAACATCAAGATCACATGCATCCAGGGATAGAGTACACCCATGAAAAGACATTGAGCAAAATTTTAGCCAAAAGAAACGCAGGAAAAAATGTGTGCAAAATGTATAAGAGACCTCTGAGTATTTGTCAGATCCAGGTGAGCGATCAATGTAAGCACTCCACTGTTGGTCCTTCAACACCGGGTCCTTGTAGCATATCTCTTTGCATTCGTCTAAACCTGGACATCGCACCAATATATAATAAACATAAAGTCTATATATTGAAAGTAATTACTCTAACATAAGTGAAGAAAATCTTTTTATGATGGTGCTAAGTTTCCACATTGAATCTTCAAATCATGATAAGAGACAACAGAGAAGTTCTTGTAGCCAATGCGTCTCGTACACAAAACACGCAAGAAATGTTTCTTCTAGAACCTTGACTGAAATGAGCTAGTGCCTTATAGAAGATCAGAGGCATTAATCAAAAACAAAAAAAGCCCACAATTGCAAGGTTCAGTATTCTGATATCTGCTTAATTATTACTTTTTTTTTTTCTTTCTTAATAGTATTCGTTTCATTAATTTAATTTTAACCAAACATAAAAAATGGGAGTGTCCATTTTCATGATAAAAATAAATAAACAGAAACTCCCATTTAAAGCTAAGTTTGGATCAAGATCAACAAGCAAAAAACAAAAATAAGCAAAGTTTATCTGATCAAAAGAGAAAAGGAAGCCCATATAAACTGATAGGGAAGAAATTTTTATGTACAAAATTTTACAGAGGCGAAAATGGTAAATATAGTGAATCTTTCTTACATTCTTCCCAACTCTCTCTATCGGCGTCGCACCCCTTTTTGCAGAAGACTCGCCCTACCAGAAACCATTCAGTTTATAATGACCCAATTAAAACTCAAAATCTTAAAATCCTATAATCTAACTCATCACAAATATAAGCACAAATACAAATTAAGAGGGAAAAAAACAACTTTTCCATACATATGCATATAACTAAACAGCTTTTTACGACGTTGACACAAATTTTCTGTTGGGATTTTGGCAAAATAAAAAAGGAGATTAGTCCACAAGGGAAAACAAGTAATGGTTGAGGAATTCTGAACCCTGTATGACCTCAAAGCTTATGTTTTTAATTCTCAATCAAAAGCAAGGTTCTTGCTTAGGTAGAGTGCGTATTGGAATCGTGTGAGTGAGAGAAAAAGTTTTCACCGAGTGATTTCTTTTCGAGGGTCGTGAGCAAAGTTGGAGATTTTCACGTAAATTCGGGTGTTGCGGTGATTGTTATTGTCTTTTAATTTATAACTTCGTTAACTATATATTTTTGTTATTTGCCGATTCTACAAAACCCAATTTTCATAATATTTTAATTTCTGCTGATTTTAAACACGCTTTCTCTTGTTTATCTTCTAAATTTTATGAAACAAAATCAGCATTAAAAAAAAAAAAAAAAAGCAGCATCGGTGTATGATTTCAGTTTACATTAGATAATAACACACTTAATTAAGTTGAAATGTTCTGCATAGCTAACAAACCATGGAATATTGACATACACTATATATATATATATATATATATATATTTAGCAAAATCAAATTAACCTCAAAATCCATATCTTATCAAGAATTCAAGAGCAACTCAGAAATACGAAACGAAAAAGAGGGAAAATAGTTCTTCAAGTACGGAAAATAGGAATAGAAATATAGAAGAAATTAGAGATTCAAAAAAAGAGCTAGGAAGAAATTTCGAAGAGAGGTGGGGTTACATGGAATCTGCGTAAGAGCTGCGTATTTTTGCGTGCATTGGTTCCCGCACGGAGGCGACCATTGCTGAGGTATCATGCTTTTCTTCTCCTTTTTTTTTTTTTTTTTTGTTTTTCTGTTTTTTTGGTCTGTGGAGCGGTAGTTGTGCAAATGGCGAGCTGAGGAAGAAGACTACGGGACCGATGCGAAGGGGTATTTCGGTCATTTTGTTGGTTTATCAGACTCGCGAGTCTGAACGCCTCGTGTGCTTTCGCAGGCGGATCATTTTCATAAATTTTGCGTTTAGTGAAAAGGCTAACAAAAAAAGACAATGGCTTCTTTGATTTATTTATTTATTTTTAATTTTTAAGAAAAGATAAGAAAATATATAATTACTTTCCGATCCATAAGCTGATTATCATTTTTATTTGTGCCCTCTCAACTTCAGGGTAATTAAGGCTTCGTTCGAGGATACATTTGGAGACGGTATTTTAGAAGTTAAAGATAGTTTGAGTTTTAAAAATGTACGTTTGGTGAAAATAAATTGTTTAAAATGAAAAAATGTAAAAACTTAAAATATGTTTAGAAAAAAAATTAGTAATATGGATCTTATTTCGTTTCTTTCAAAATTCTATACAATTTGACGAAAAAAATCATCTCATTTCAACTTAAAATGATGAAATTATGAATTTTTAAAATTTGATTTTTTAAAAATATTTGAAAAGGTGAATAGGAAAATGAAAGGAAAATAACAAAATAACCTCTGAAAACATAGGTGAACTCAAATGGAGCCTTAATATTTCATTTCAAAAAAGTATTGTCAGTCAATTTAAAATTTAAAACAAACAATGAAATGGTTATAGATATAGAGGATGTATGGTTGGTCTGCTTGAGTCGAAGAATTTGAGTTTTTTTATTGGTCAAAGTTTAATTTTGAAACGGTGCAATTGATTAATTGGAGTTAAAATAAAAAAATAACTTGAAATGTGTTTAATAAGAAAAAACTGTGTTTGGAAACTATATTACATATTAATATAAATTTTATTTTATTTATCTCAAAATTTTACATAACTTTTAGAAAAAATTATATCATTTGGATTTAAAATAAGAAAATTATGAAAATCTAATATTTCAGTTGAAGTTGTAAATAATGAAACTAAATTGATTTTTTTATAAAATTATAAAAAATAAATAGAGTTGAATAATTTGAATGGTTAAACCAAAAGCATGTATAATTTTACATTGTACTTTGTTATAAAATGTAATGTTCCAAATCTCCTGCTCTAGAATTTTTATTTAAAAAAAAAAGGAATTTCTTTAGTTCTTTTAAAGTTTTCTCTTTTGTTTTGTTTTTTTTTTTTAAATAAAAAAGAAGGGGAAAAAAAAAAAAGGAAAATAACTTCCCCATCCACGGTTGATGGGGAAAAAAAAAGAAGACATAATTATACTGGCACGCCTTAAATTTATTATAAAATTATAATTTACACATTAAATTTTTAATTTTAGCAATTTACGTCATAAATTTATAAATTTATAACAATTTACACCCCATTGATTGAATGATGTTGATTTTTTTAATGAAAATTAATACTTCACTTGCATATGGATTGTTAATTAACAAAGATTAAAATAATTATTTATATTATAAATTAACAACTCATGTACAAATCACATATCAATTTCCTTCAAAAGATTAATATTATTGTCAATGTGGTGAAATTTACTACATATTTGTAAATGCAGAGTGTAAATTATCAAAATTAAAAATTTAGGGTGTAAATTATAATTCTGTAATAAATTTAGGATGAACCAATGTATAAAAAAAAAAAAAAGAAAACCTAAAAAAAATATTTCGAAAACAAAGTCCAATCTTTTTTTCTTTTTCCTATGCCCAGAGGAAAGTCTAATCTCGTTCGATATGATCAAAAGCCAAAATCAAAAAAATTGAAGAGATATTTAGAAAACTGATATCTTGGAAAGCATGGTTTTAATATATATCATAAAGTATTGTTTAAATAAAAGTATAATAGTTAAAGGAAAAAAAAAAAAAAAAAAAGGAGAGAGACTATCAATCAATAGATAATCATAATCATAAGTGATATAATGTAAGTCAATTATTAATTTAGGGAACATTAACAACCGTGATTTATTGTTATCAAGAAATGATTTATTAGTATGAGTAATATTAGAGACAATAATTTTAATTTTAATTTTTAAATATTAACTCATATAAGAGTGTTTGGTATGGGATAATCTTAGAAGTGGGAATGAAAATCTACAAGATTCCTATATTTAGTACAAATATTGTAACTTTTGTGCTCCCGTGAAAATCAATCCTATAGGATTCATTTTACC